>VDFB02278154.1:0-39802 GCA_007258455.2 Sequoia sempervirens
TATTCAAATTCATTTACCAAGGAAAGTTAGCCAAAATAATGCCTAAAACAACCTTATAATATTGCCATAAATATTACCTTCGAGCCAAAGAGGTGACTTTTACAAGGTCATATGCAAATAACACAATGATAACCAAAGATCACTTTTAGAAGCTGATTATGAGATCAAGCTAGTCTGAAACATATGAACCGGATGAAGACTTCATATATACCCATCACTGTGTCCTAGCCAATGACACCAAGATAATGTGAAGCAGTCATGAAGATATGAAATGACAAAACCAATTGAAGAGTGTATAGTAACCTCATATACCAATGGTGCCAAATGAAATATCAAACTCAAGTGCCAAAGAGAGCATTAATATAATTCCAACCCAATATGCCATGTATCAAATAATGTATCATAACTATTGACACCAAAGAATTATTAGACAACCATGAAGATCAATAGAAGACATAATCAAATGAATCTTGTCAATGATTCCATGATCAACCTTATAATGAGCAATTGAAATAATATACCTGTCGTGCAATAAAGAAGGGCGACCCTGTCAAAATGAAACCAAATGTTCCATGATCAACCCGAGTCCTATCAAGATAACATTATCATTTATCACATAAGCTAATGCATGCCCTGTCACAATGAACACCATTTGAATAACTTGTACCAAGCCTTATCAACACTGTCAGTCCAATAATCATAATCATTTGCAAAAGAATAGCATTCATAACACTGAACCTGAATCACAATAATTAACCATCTGTAATAACCAAGAGCAATCAAATATGTATCATGACAAAGCATAAAGATCCTGATAGACCAAATCTGAAACTGTCAGACCATGAGAACCAAGAAAGTGATTTTGTCATCAAGGAAAAACCATGAACAAACCATGAACACAACTGAGATCCAAAAAACTCCCCCTTTTTCCTTGATGGAAAAACACAAATGGCTCTCCCCCTTTTTGCCTCAATGACAAAGGATAAAAGAGAAGAATGTGCAATGCCATGAAACAAAATTGAGAAGCCAACCAAATACCATGAGAACTAGCTTCTCCTTAAACTCCTTCCATTAGGTCTGCATATTAATACATATTAACTCCAAATGCAACATAGTGTACTACCATCGTCTTTGTGTCACAGTTCGCTCAACACTAGTAACCTCAATCACTATCCAAGACAATACATAACAAAGACGAAAGATACTGGTTATTCTTCTTCATAGTCCACACATCACTTTAGAACATGTAAAATGTATAACAATTTCCAACCTCTGAATTTTACTATTACATCTGATTTGAACAGATCTTTATGTAATTGCATATGCACTCAGATTTTCACACATCCAAGTCTACACCAGCACATTCAAAACAACAATGATAATACTTAGTAAAAGAAGTAATTACATCGTTCAAATTCACCACAACGGTTGATTTCTTCACATAATAAATTTAGAACTCTAAGCCTTCACAACTTTGGCATAATGTAAATCTTCTCATGTTACTGTCAAAGAAGCTCGAGTCTATAAAATGTGGTGATGCCTTACACACAAACAACCCTTTTAAGGGACCCAATATCACATGTATTTGCTCTGTGAGGCTTTCATTCATGCCAAATCAGAACCAAACAAAGAACAATATATGAAATATCATTGCTCAACTTTCCTTGGCTATCACAACCTGAGCACACCGTTTAGCCAATACACCATTGATAACACCAAAGCTTAAAATATACTCACCTAGATTTTTTGCAATGCCTTCAAAAACTCCATTTACCAAAGCTCATGTGTCTAAGTAATCTAAATCAACAATTCATCATAACTACAATATTTTTCTTCATTCATACAATATTTTTGCACTCTTCTTCATTGACTCAACATACTATCAGCAGCCTCCCACATACAAAAAACATCATATCTAATCATACATACTCAACTTCTCATCAAAATACATCTTCCTTTTCAAACGTACTTCTCCATACAACTCATATCTCTTTTATGTCAACAAAAATCAATCACTCTATTCGATTATTCAAATAAGCCATGAAAGGAAAATACAACTATCATCTGGTCCCATGGACTGAGCATTAACCACACTAAATAACTGTCAATGTACTTTCAAACTTTCAAACAAAAATCATATGCAACCCATCATGCTTAATTCAATCAGAATAAGCATAATGAAATATTGGCATTTACAAACCATTTCTTTACTTCTTATACCACCAATAGAAAATGTGTGTAGACATACCTCATTCTAGACTCCATAGGGGTAAAATATATTACCATACTAGACTCCCCCTGAGTCTTTGCTTCATCTCAGGATCTAGAAGGCAACACTTGTGTAAGAAGTGCACAAGGAGTTTTCACAGAATCATCTTTATTGATCTTCTTGTCATCTTGATTTCTCTTTCTTCTCCAATCCAATGTAGACTTTTTCACTTGTTTTCTTATTTAGTACTTGTCTTTCTATTAAATATGCATTGCTGTACTTTATGCCCAATGTTATTACATCTAAAACAAATGATTTTGTGATTGTTCTGAGGAATAGAAGACTTCCTACAGACATTTCTAGCATTGTTCCCTACATCATTATCACTCGTATTTATTCTACAGTCTCTTCTTAAGTGACCAAGATTGTTACCGTTGTAACACACCACATTCTCATTTCTAGAGACATTAGAATGATTCTTTTTTGACCATCTTATGCAATCAATTTCCTTATGACCATAGTCATTACAAACATAACAATATCCTTGAAAAGAATGATTATACCTAAATGAATGATCATGCCAAGGATGTGAAGATCTGAAGACATTTGTCCTTTCTCTATGAATACCTTTAGATTGTCTTCTAGTGTCAATGTTATCCTTTGGTGCAGCAATACTGTAACCAAGATCGACCTTCATTCTTGGTGTTTTCTTGGCTGTAAAATTCTTTCCATCTGAAGTAGTAAAAACTGTTTCATGTTTAGATTCATCTGTAGAGATTTTTCGAACCTCATATCCCACTCTTGTAGGGTGTCAAAGTGCCTATATTTTAGGAATGAACCGTGCATTCTAGAAAGCAAGGATGGAAGCCTTTCTTGTCTCATTAGGATTTGGTGTCTGAAAATGAATGGAAAATAGATATACTATGCCCACTACTACTCCAGTGAGTGATGATGAGATCAAGGACTATGAGAATAATGGTAAAGCAAGGAATGCTATCTTGAGTAGGCTTTCTGATTCAAAACTTGTGAAGGTGATAAGCCTCAAAAATTCTAAAGAGATTTGGAAAAAACTGCAAATAATTTATGAAGGAGATGACAAGGTCAAGCAAGCAAAGATGCAAAATTTCAAAGCCAAATATAAAACCCTAAGGATATCAAAAGATGAAGATATTGTAACCTACATGCTTAGAGTGGATGAAATTTTCAATTTCATTAATGGTCTCGGTGGAAAGCTGGAAGAAAGTGAGGTTGTGAAAAAGATACTGAGAACTCTTCGTAAATGTTATAGTGCTAAAGTGTTTGCTATTGAGGAAGCTCAAAATTTGGATCAATATTCTAGAGATCAAATGTTTGGTGCTTTAATTACTTTTGAATTAAGATAGTTTGAAAAAAATGCTACAAGGAAATAAACTACTTTTAAAGTCAACAATAAATAGAAGGATGATGAATCTAATCTAGATGATATTGATGAGGTGGAAGAAAATTTTGTAAGAAGATTGAAAAAGGGGACTGGTAAATACAAAGGTAAGTTACCTTTCAAATATTTCAATTGTGGAAATATAGGTCATTATTCTTTTAAATGTCCAATCAAAGTTTCAAATGACAAACAAAAGGATCATAAGGGTAAATATTTTAAGAAGATTTATTATGTTGAAAAAGGAAATGGTGTATCTGATGATGAAGAACCCGACTATCCTAATGATGGAAGTGATGAATGCTTGTTCATGGCTTTAAATGTTGGAACTAATTCTACTGATCCTAAAAGATGTGTGAAGGAAATTGATTTGAAGAAATTCACAATATTGAAGGAACTATGTTGATTTCCTTTCATGCAAGAGAGGATAGGAACTACTAGATAATTGATAACAGATGCTCAAATCATATGACAAGTGACAAGAGTAAGTTTGTGAAGCTTGAAAAATATGATGGTGGTCTTGTTAAGTTTGGTCATGATACATGTTCTAATATCTGTGGAAATGGTTCAATTAGTTTTGATGGAAAGCATAAGACAAATGATATGCTTTATGTCAAAGGTCTCTGACATAATATTCTCAGTGTAGGAAAAATGTTTAGCAGAGATAAAATTTTGTGTTTTAGGATTATGGTTGTGAGATCAAAAATGGTAGCTCAAAAACTTTGGTTGCAGTAGGAATAAGCATTGAAGGAAATGTTTATCAGCTTAAAGGTGGAGGTATTAAGTGCTTTATGTCACAAATCAATGAAATTTGGCTATTGCATAGAAGGATAGGTCACATCAATTTTGACAGCCTAGTGAAGGCTAGTTCTACTAATGCTATGAGAGACCTACCAAAAATTACAAAGCCTATCAATGAAATTTGCAAGGAATGTCAATTTGGAATGCAAACAAAGAAGAGGTTTACAACTAAAGAATATTCTACTGCAGGTCCTTTGGAGTTGGTGCATACATATCTATGTGGAACTACCAGAATAAGAAGCTCTCAAGGTGACAGGTATTTTATGTTGTTAATAGATGATTACTCTAGAATGACTTGGTGAAATTTCTAAAAAAAATAGAAGCTCTAGACAAGTTTAAAGAATTTAAATCCATGGTTGAGAATGAAATAGATTTAAAAATCAAATGTTTGAGGACTGACAGAGGTGGTGAGCTCACCTCCAATGAGTTTAATAGTTTTTGTGAAGACCATGGGATAAAGAAACACTTATCATCTCCTAAGACTCCTTAGCAGAATAGAGTTGTGGAAAGGAAGAATAGAACAATTCAAGAAGCAACAAGAACCATGATGAAGGAAGAAAATCTACCAGATATCTATTGGAGAGAAGCTATTCATACTACAGTTTATATTCTTAACAAAGGAAAAGAAAGAGTGAACTGTTCAAAGACTCCTTATGAGTTATGGTATGGAAAACCTCCTATTGTGAAATATTTTAGAGTGTTTGGAAGCAAGTGCTATATCAGGAGAGATGAAGGAAACTTAGGAAAGTTTGATGCAAGATCAAATGAAGGAATCTTCCTTGGATACTCTACAAAGATCAAGGCATACATATGCTATAACATAAGGCTGAAGAAGATAGTTGAGAGTGCAAGTTTCAGAGTGTTGGTTAATGGATTTGTCACCTTGCGTTATACTCTCTTGCCTATACCAACAATTGAGTCACTTGCAATGGTATTTTCAAGTGCTCTCTACTTGCTTTACAAGGCACAACTACCTTCGAATGATGTACAATGAAAATATGGTATTTTGTTAACCAAAATGACAATCTGACCAACAGTTGAGTCACTTGCAATGGTATTTTCAAGTGCTCTCTACTTGCTTTACAAGGCACAACTACCTTCGAATGATGTACAATGAAAATATGGTATTTTGTTAACCAAAAAGAAAAAAAGGAAGACTAACATCTACCCATAACCATAAAAATAGATGTGGTTGATTAATTCAGAATGAAATGAATGCAAATAAATGATACAAAGCCCACCTATTCCACACTCACAAACAATAAAAAAATTGATAAGAAGAAAGTTATATTTCTCTCAACACATATCAAACATAAGAAATATATGAATTTGAAACCTAGATACAACCATACATAACAAGAGAAAATTGAAGATTGACTACAGATTAACATAGGAAAAACTGCAACCAAAGAAGACATTTATAGACACAAAGTTTCGTAAACAATTCTCCATTTCTCCAACAAAACAAAACTCAAAGTTTCTGAAATTTCCCCTGTACATAGACTGAGTCAAGAAGAAAGATAACTAGAATTACATAACAATAGAAAATAAAACTTGTTCTCCTTCCCCTATTCACAGACAGCTGTAAAAAGATCCCTTTGCAAATGAGAAAAACTCCTTTA
This sequence comes from Sequoia sempervirens, assembly GCA_007258455.2. Lineage (NCBI taxonomy): Eukaryota > Viridiplantae > Streptophyta > Pinopsida > Cupressales > Cupressaceae > Sequoia > Sequoia sempervirens. The sequence continues at coordinate 6,047 of VDFB02278154.1, forward strand.
TATTTTCACCCCCATCGTTAGTAACGGTTTCAAGAAATTACAATTTCATTAAAATAAAGCTTTTCAATTTCCCCTTCTTCACTTGTGCAACCGCTTCATGCAATTTCGATGATCTTTAATTAAGAGAAACTTTTTACCTTCCTTTTTCTTGTTCACGATTCTATTTACTCAGATATTTCTTGGCTATTTCCCATCCTTTCATACTACTTTTTAGTGATTTTCTTTATTATGGAAACACTTCAATTCCCATTATGGAATATCTTTGAATTTTCCATTTATCTCGGCTGTTTCTAATTTCAACATTGTAGGACTTAAAAAATTCTCATCAGGAATACTTATCGAGCTTTGGTATTACTTTATCAAATGCAGATTAATTCTTTATTTATTGAAAGATGAATATCCAATTACTTGGCACCCATCACAAAATGAATGACTACATGGACGTGTTTTTATTTCTAAACTAGTCTGCAATTGTTCCTACATGGAATGAACTATGATAGGGGTCTCACCTGTGTTGAAGGAAGAAAGTCTTCAAGAGTGCTTCAATTACTTATCGGTTTTGATGTTTATTTCTAACTGATGGAATGCGCCTCTAATATCATAATGTTACCCTTTGCCTTTACACTTTACTTTATCAGCCCCTTTGCATCTTGAAACATCGAATTGCAAATATAACCAAAAATTTGAGCAAGTGGTCAACAAATTGTCTCATACACAATAGGTATAGCAGAGCATTCCCAAGCCCTTGTGGCGGTTACAAGCTTAAGTTATTTTCACAAATTGAACCATTTGATACCATGTGTCGAGTCTTTTGTGATTTTAGAACTCCTCAAAATTCCAATGGTTTGTAACTTATGTACCTTTAAAGAGACATTGCAAAAGTTGATGATGATTATTCAAATCATTGAAATGTCTATATGCTTGTAGACCACTCCATGCTGTGAATTTGGCTCGCTATAATCACTTCGTGATCCCCTCATCAATTTCATCTTAGAGAATGTTCAAAAATTAACTGAGATACAAGGCCGACATCATGCATATTGAATGAAAATTTGATGGCAACTATTGTTGTATTTGGAAATTACCATATCATCGAGTGAAGAATTTCAATGTAACAAGCACTTGCACGTTTCCTATTCTGGGTTCACATAGATGTTACAGAGGTAGAGGATAAACCATTGAACCACTAACTTTACCCACAACATTGTGGTGCCTCTACAAAATGAAAATCAAGCCACTTTACATCATCACCCATACCTCCAAGGTAGTTATTATTACACAACTATCTTCCCCAGTGAATCTTGAGCAAGACCACAAAGTTGCACATGACCTTCAAGATACTCAAATACTAGAATTTCTTTTGTTCTTTTGCTCCATTTAACAGATCATAGCAATAGGCCATGTAAATTTCATAATATGAGATCCCAACCGTACTACCTGTACACTCAACCCTTATTGATAAAGGTTTTGGCTCTCCATGTAGATTGGCATATAGGAACTGAGAAACAAAAATCCATGTGGCAATCCATGGGATCAACTTGTCTTAAGTCATGCTCAATGAAAGTATATTGATCACTTCCTTGAAGAAAATTAGGCATATGAAACTTCAGGCTATAAGGCACCCCACATCCACCTCCATCAATCTCATAAACAAAACTTTCCCATGAAGGTTTCCATGGTTGTATTGGCTAGTCATACTCGTGATTTCCCCTAAATTCTTCAAGGTCTCGCAACAACCATTTTATGGTTAGCTCACTTTCTGCTTGGGTCCAATGAAAAGTTTTATATGAAATAAATGTTCTCATATCTCCAAAAAAAATGCAATAGTCTCATTCAATTCTTTGTCTAGAGATACAAAGCTTTGAATTGAACTCCAACCTCTCTCATTGCTCCCAACTTGTGCATTCCTATGGCATCAAGATTTATCTATGCTTCAAATTTTTGCATGCATGTCAATTAGAGCATTTCAAACCATAATATCTAACCAGAATAGTCATTCTGCTATACTTTCATGGATGTCCATATATTGTATCATCCATTCCACACCAAGAAGAGCTTCTATGTCGTGAAGTCACCAAAAATCAAAACTTGAGAACCTCTAGTTAGATGTTGAGAAGTTTTGAGAACCACCGGTGGGCCGACAAAGAAGAGTCAGGAATTTTTAGAACATTCAAACTTGTAAATAGAGGATTCAATGATATAACCAGTTCTAAAACTTAGAAAACCTTCGACAACAAAGCAGTTGGGAAGTCAGGATGTTAGGAGACCACATGAATTAGGTTAGGAAAAGTATGAACTCACTGAATTGACAAGATATTATAAGAAAAACTAGGAAAATTTAAATTTTTGTGACCAAACAATAGACTTATGACCCGAAAGGAATGCTATAATTTTACATGACACTAAATTTGAATTTGGGGTAACACAAAGTAGATGGAGAATCACATTAGAGCTCAATGATGATAGAAGGATATGAATTTGATGAACCCCCTTGCAGTGAATAAGAGAAAGAAGTGAAAGAAAAGGAGATGATAGTGGAAGAGGAATGTCCTTCGAAAAAGAATCCTAAGACTCCTAAGTATGTGCAAAGAAATAATTTTGAAGATCAATCATTGGAGATAAGAGAAAAGGTGTGTTGACAAGAAGAAAATCCGCCATGACAAAGAACAAGTAAAATTTTGTTTACTTTCAGAGGGAAAACCTAAAACAGTAACTGAAATATGCACGGATGAGAACTGGATCAATGCTATGGAGAAGAACTAAGGATAATTGAGAAAAATAAGACATAGGAACTAGTCCCAAGACCAACAAAAAAGAATGTGATAGGAACTAAATGGGGTTTCAAGAACAAAATGAATGAGGATGGAAATGTTGTTAGGAAAAAGGCTAGACTTGTGTATAAGAGCTACTCACAAGAGGAAGGAATAGATTGTGAAGAGAATTTTGCTTTAGCAGCAAGAATGGAATCCATCAAGATTTTTTTGGGTTTTGAAACACATACAAACTTCAAGGTGTATCAGATGGATGTCAAGTCAACATTTTTGACTGGTGAGTTAGAAGAAGAGGTTTACATTGAACAATTAGGAGGTTTTCAATTGTCAGAATATGTTGATATGGTCTGCAGGTTGAAGAAAGCATTGTATGCACTCAAACAAGCTCCTTGAGCTTGGTATGTAAGATTGGATAGATACTTCTTGCAGTAGGGATTCAAAAAGGGTACTACAAATAGCAACCTTTTCTTCAAAGTTGAAGGAGATTAGATCTTGATTTTTGTTGTGTATGTTAATGACATAATATTTGGATGAAATGAAGGAATGTGTAAAAGGTTTGCAGAGGAGATGCAAAATGAGCTTGAGGTGTCCATGTGTAGCGAGATGAATTTCTTCCTTGGGCTACAAATTAGTCAACCAAAAAAAGGTATATTCATTTCACAATCAAAGTATGTTAAGGAAATGTTGAATAAATTTGGAATGGAAGACTCCAAACTAGTATGTATTCCCATGGTTACTGGTTGTAAGTTGAGTAAAAATGATGAATCTCCTCAGATAGATCAAAGAAAGTATAGATCAATGATTGGTGGACTGCTATATCTAACTACTACTAGATCATATATCATGCATGCATTTTATCTTGTGGCAATATTTCAAGATATTAAACAATCACATGTGACAACAGTAAAACATATATTTAGATATTTGAAGGGCACTTCGAACTTTGGTCTATGGTAGTCAAGAAATATTGATTTCTCTTTAAGTGCTTATACAGATGTAGATTGGGCAAGTTGTGCAAATTAAAAAAGAAGTGAAAGTGGAGGTGATTTCTTTCTTGGAAGCATATTGGTTTCTTGACTAAGAAGCAAGATTTAGTTTCATTGTTTACTACAGAGGTAGAACATATTGTTGTAGCATATTGCTACACATATGTGTTGTGGATGAAGCAGAAATTGAAGGATATTAGAGTATCATATGATGAACCTATTTCTATATTATGTGATAATACAAGAGCTATTAACATTTCAAAATATCTAGTATCACTTTGTAAGAGAGAAAGTTGTAGAGAATAGGGTGAAGTTGGAGTATGTGCCTACAAAGGATCAAGTAGCAAACATTTTAAAAAGGCTCTTCCAAAACATACATTTGAGTATCTTTTATAGAAGCTACGAGTTGTTGCCCCTCATTTCAACTAGATGCATAATTTGGTGCATCTATCTAGGGAGCTATTCAAGATACATTCTTGGTCCTAGACTGATGAAGGCTACCTCTTAGGAGGAGTAGTTAGTGGTGTATTTGGTTGGTACAGTTAGGGGGAGCATATCTTGTGCCTTTAAGTAGGAGATATGTAGAGAGAACATTAGGAAGAAAGTAAATGGGAGAGAATGTAAGTTGTAGGTTTTTCTTGAAGTGGAGTATGCAAGTGTTGTCCTTTGTCATTGTTTGCAAAGGGGGAGAGAGTGGTAACTAAAAAACATAAGAAAGGGGGAGAAAGAAAGGTGCCTAAAATGTAAGAAGTTTTCAAGAAAGGGGCAGAGCTACTTGAGAGTTGGACATGTAGAGTTTCTTTTGTTATTGATAGTTTTTTAGATCTGGTGTTGCCATCAATGACAAAGGGGGAGATTGTTGGAGATTGTTGCACTGTGTTGTCATTGGTGTTGTCATTGATGTCAACCCATAGTGTTGTAATATTGAGGTGTTATGGTTTTTATTGTGTTTTGATGTCAACCTCTAGTGTGGTTGTGATGAGGAGTCTTAGTGTTGAGTAGGTTTTATTGATGCAACAAGTCACTTGGTCTAAGTGCTTTTGAGAAAAATTACATAAGAGATAGTACAAAATGATAGCTTGATGTGTTTCATGTTGTGCTCCACATTTCTTAATGGTTGAAGATATGCTTGTGTGGTTTAGATGTGATGCTCAGATGTGTTCAGAGGTGATATATCCAAAGTTTCAGGTTTTAGATTGTGTGGCAGTGGAAGTTATGTTTGACAGTATGTTGCTTGTTAAGAAGGTTGTCTGGGAGAGATGGAATTGCTCTGCATTTCTCTACATTAAAATTTCTTGTCTTGTGGATTTGGGAACATGCTTACATTTCTTATATATACCTTTCCCTAGAGTATGTGGTGTTTAGGTGTTCCATAAGTGTGGTTTATGAGTTGTATGTCTGTGGCAGTATGACTGGTTGCACAAAATGAAAGTGTTCTTCAATTTCACGTGGTTGCATCAATGTTGTTGAATATTCTAATCATGGAATATTCTAGGATTTTTTATTATGTTCCTATGTGGTCCACATGGTGTTTTTAGACCTAGTGAAGAATGTATGTGGTTTTTTGATAGTGTTAGTACAGGTTTGGTCGACCTGGCGTGCTAACACTATTTGTGGAGGTGCTTAATTGTTTGTGGAAGTGTAGTGAAGTGTGTTGGTGTAGATTTGGGTTCTAGTTAACCCTTGGTGTGGTCCACCTTCCCTTATTTCCATTGTAGAAGTGTTTGGAACTGACCTATTTGTTGGTTGCATGTTTGAGGTGCATATGTTTCATTGAGGCCGACCTAGACAAGGTTTTTTGAGGTCGCGGAGGATATATAAGCAAGGTTAATTGTTGGATATTTTGTAGATGTGAAGTATTATGTAAATGTGATCAAGTGTGGTGATTTGAGTGCAAACTTAAATTCCTAAGGCTACCATATGAATTGAGTAGAAGGTTTCTACATTTTCATGTACCTAAAGTTATTGGAGGTAGTGAGCCAAAGGTTGCAGATGGTGTAGAGTTGTGGTGGATTCTCCTGTTGCTCTAAGGTAGTGAACCTCCTTGTAATAGTATTCTTCTATTCTCTTCTATTTCAAAAAATGAGTCCTTTGGGAAGTGGTCCTTTCTTTTCTTTTGGTCAGTGAGCCCTTCTAGCAATGAGCCTATTGTATTCAATGTTGTTATTCATATATATGTGAGTTAATACTCACCATGGTTTTTCCCTGATTAGGTTTTTCTGCGTAAATTTGGTGTTCTATTATGTATGGTTGTGAATTTATTTGTGTTTTAGTTATTTACTTTTTTTTTATGCTTAATAAGGGTTTGAAGGCTAATAAAGGTTTAAGGATTAATGAGGGTTTGTGTATTTCAATGCACAACTGATTCACCCCCCCTCAGTTGTCTTATATGTTTAAGAGGTTTTTGTTGTGTCGATGTCTCATTTGATTACATTCATGCTAATGCTTAATAAGGGTTTAAAGGTTAATGAGGGTTTGAATGTTTTAATGCACAACTAATTCACCCCCCTCTTAATTGTCTTGTGCGTCTAACAAAATGCTTCTATGATTTTCTTTCTATATTAATATATTTTTATTTCATTACCATGAGAAAGGTTACATGATTGATTATCTAACCTTGAGTAATTGAATAGAAGGTCAATTTAGATGGAATCTAATTATAAGGGTGGATTTACAAACCTATTGCTACTATATGAAATCACTTACTGCTAGTCATTAAGGTTATGATTAATATGAATGCTAAGAACAACAATTATCTAGGTCATGAATTGGACTAGTATAAGACTATGTGGTTGCGCCACAAGGTAAATCAAATTATAATTTTAAGAATATTAATATTACTAAATAATTAGATGCAAATATTAATATGATTATCTAACAGATACATCATTCCCACTATCTTGAGTATGACTTAGGCAGTGTTCATGCTTAAACAAGTTTATAATTATTGTTGTAATTATTTTAATTCCTTAGATTACTTTTATGTAGCCTTGTTTAAACATTTTTTTTCTAATTAAGAATGAATTCATAGTTAATACAATTATGATACTTGATATTATTAAATAATATTATAGTAGGACATCATCGGGAACCATATCAATACTTTGCATAATTATTGCATGGTGATAATAATTTGATTGCTACTACCTTGTGCTCTAACATGATTAGTTTTATTATTTTATTTTGAATACATTGATATGCATAATTTGTGTATAGATTTGATTTGGGTAAGTAATCCTTATAAGACATTATTGTATAAAGTGTGTCATGTAAGATGGATGATATTACAATACTCAACTAAGTAAACATGGCTGATAAATGATTGACATATAGAGGTAACTTAGGAACCTTCTTCTTGGAAATGTTCCATTTAAGCATTTTGAACTGATTCATTAAAATAATGGTGATTTTTTTTGGTTATCATGACCTTCATTAATTTCATGCTTGGATCCTTAAGAAACTATCAATATAGGTAGGGAATCCTTGATTGAGCTATACCTTTTTCATGTACATAAAAAAATGGTTATGCCTAGTATCTTTATAGGATATTGTATCCTATGAATTGCAAGTCCTCATTCTAATAGGATAAATCTTAGAAGAACTATATGGGACTTAAATACCATTTGGAATTGGGTAATGTAGGTATTCCTTAGGAAAAGGATGCCCCTGTGACCTAAGTCCATAAGGGATGGTTTACAGAATAACTCCAAGTTGAGAGTTATTCATAAATTTGACTCTCTCCCTTTTCACTATGTTTTAGTTTGAGACTATATTTGTATTAAATCACAATGGTCCCACCTTATAGTTAATATGTCCCCACTTCATAGGTTTGAGCTAATAAAAGGAAATCCATCATCATCAAGCTTATCTACTTTAGGGTTTAAGGTGTTTTTCTTTCTAAAATATACTCCCACCTTGAATTAACTTTTAGACTCATTTTCATTGTGGCTTTTATTGAGGTGAATGTGGGAGAATTCCCTAATCTTATTTAAACTCAAACTATTAGTGTTTGTGTATTGAGACTTATGACCTTGTTTCTTGGATCAAAGAGGAGTATGAGAAGGTATATGTTAGCCTCTAGACCTAATGAGGTCTATTCTTCCAAGAAATAAGAGCAAGGTAAACTCAACCATAATTTGGCTAGGGGTGAAGTATGGAAACCTATTAACTTGTATTTAATGATGATGTTGACTTAAGAAATTATGATTCGAGGGTGTGAACAACTCTTACTATGTATGGATGGTCTACTTGCTCTAATTATGTACCTATAAATATTGCAAATTTAGGATTGATTCCTTTAGATCATCTTTTCCAATGTTGGGGAAATTTATGGTAAGTATTACCAATATGGAATGCCATTTTTTCTTTATTTATGTTTGGTGGATAATTGGGTGCTAAGCTTTATGATTGGAATATAAAAAAATGTTTGTAGTTGGAAGTAGAATATTGTTGAATATTAAATTTAAGGATTTAAGTTGTCTATTAAATATTTTTTTCTAACTAATAAATGAATGACATAAATAGCATTTGAGACTATAAGTTTATACTTATGCATGTGTCCAAATAGAGGCCATTTGTGCGGGTTCAACATATTACTTATAGGTTGGAATTTACTCCAATACCTATATAATAGTAACAATATATATTTTAATGGATCCCTTTGGGGTAATGTAACCAAATTAACTAGAATGTGTTTGTAAACCCTTCATACAATATGTTTTAGATCAATGTTTTATACCCTTTAATGTCTCAAAGCTAAATTGAGATCAATATAGGAGCTAAATTCTTGGCATCACAACTAGGGTTCTACAAGGGACTCTATGAGGGTGTAAGTAGAATAAATTGATCTCTTAACATAGTTTATCCCACTCATCTTGAATGGATACCTAAAATTGTAGAACCTATGATTTTCTTATAGATAAGCTTATCATTATCCTAATATTAAAAAGAAGTATTTGGTTGTATCATAAGGTTAGTTGACTTTCACCATTAACATAAAAGTTATAGATATTAGGAGTATCCATTTTTAAAGGTTCAGATAGGGTTTCACCAATTTCATGTAGGAAATGGATACCAATATCTACTTGTATCAATATTTTGGTATTAGCATTGGTGTATCAAAAAATGTTTCTCCTATAATGTGTCTTCCTAAGGTATGATTTCATGGTTTTGATTGCTAATTCACTCCCAAGTGATTGATAGTATAGGCACTAGTCTTGGGTTTATAGTAAGACCATCAATAATCTTTATTATGTAATTTATACAATTGTATTATGATATAGATGATTGATAATCTATAGAAATCATATTGCTAACCTTAGGTGATGGATGTTATCACACTTACACCTTATTTTATGATGATTGAAAATAGTATGAAATTATTTCTCATCATCATAGTTGATGTAGAGAATTGAGAAAAAAATATCAAACCCACAATGTAATATGGGATGCACCAAAATTTATTTATTTATAAAAACACATTAAAGGATAAATGTTAGTGATCCAAGAAGTGGAAGTCACCTGCAATGGTGTCACATTCACTTTTGATTACTATTTGGTCACTATGTATGTGTAAGACAATTACAGTTTACATGGGTAAAATGGTGTTAGATATTATGCACATTATTATGCTTATGTTCTTTCCAATAATGAAAACTAGTATGGGAGGATTTCTTGTCATCATAGTTGGAAATAGATTGGAAAAATAATTAGCCCCACAATGCAACATGGGATGCACCAACATTCCTTTTATAAATAGGATATACATACAATATTTTGTGTTAGTGAGCCAAGGGAAGAATATGATGCTTTTAATAAGGTTTCAACACTTCTTTTTGTTGATTGGTCACTATGTGTAATTTGTAAGGTTGCTAAGTTACTTACATTACACATATGCATTGGGTGCTTAAGCTAGTCATTGTGTTTACCTACATTGTGGGTATGAGTTAATCACCCTATATATTTATGAAATAATTGAGCTAACCCCCATGGCTACTTGTGAATTTTACATGAACTAATCACCTATGTGTGTGTGACACAATCAAAATCTAGCCACATTATGTATAAATAATGTATCTTAAATCATTATGTTAACATGAGACATTTGAATGATATAGTCCTTATGTGAGTTTACATGTGTTCATACACTAATTAGTGTTATGTGTAGAAACCTACAATATTCCCTAGTCATCCATCACCTAACCCTAATTGACCAATTCCATCATCTAGTCTTAATCATCTTCACCTAGTCCTAATTGACCAATATCATCATCTAGTCTAGTCCCCTTTACCTAAATTTCACCACTTATAAATAGTCATGTTATTTTATTAATCACCTTTTCCATATCCTCACAATAAATAAATAAATAATTATCATTTACACTTATTATCCATCTCACACATGTGGCTAAAATGATTAAATATTATTATTATTATTTAATTAGGTCATTATTCTCTCAAGACATTCTAAGAATAAAGGGAACCTAAGGACACTTTTCCTTGTGGTCCCCTTATTCTCTCAACACAACCCAAAGTTAAAGCCTTCTTAGGTGCACATTTCCCTTATATCCCTCATGCTCACAAGTACTTACTAAATTTGGTAGGTAAATCCTAGCCATTCATAATATAAGCACCTTCATCGCCACTATTCATCTTCTCCTTGATCCTGATATATTCCTCTCAATCATTCTCCAACCTTGATCTCATAATTAAATCTTGGTCATTCATTCTCTTTTCCAAAATTCTATAAATTTAGGCTCTCTATCCTTCATTCCTAATCCATTATCACATATGCTAGGTACATGTCAAATTGGTATCTTCAAGAAAGGAGCATCCAAATATCACTATTTAAGGATAAAATAATTCAACAATAGAGGAATGTGACATTTGAATTTGGTTTTTTTATGTTATTAACTTTTCTTGTACTCTTTTTTTGAGATCTATGTAGAGGTTTTGCTTGTTTTTAAATATGAACTTGCATGATAATTGGTTTCTATTTGAGTTTCAAATCTTAAGAATTACATTTTGGTGATTTTGCTAGGGATCACTGATTCTACTAGGATCACCACCCTTATCTCACTCCATTTGCATGTTTTTATGTTTTGTGGTTAGTTTTCACTAATTGGTTTTCCAAGTTTTTGAGTGGTTCCAATGATCACGTTTTTACAGGTATGTTGTAGAGAAAAACAAAGTGCACAATTGCATCGAGGATAGTCAAGATACAAAATTTGACATAAAACATGTAATACTTTGTTGATGATTTTTTTTGTGTTTTGTAGGCATGGTCAAAGGTACACTTATATGAAATTCATACAATTGTACAATCCATATAGTAGGACAATTGTACGCCTGAGTAGAAAAAAGGTAAAAGGAAATATACACAAAGGCAGGAAGTTGTAAGGTTTATACTCACGTAATCATAACATATATTCATAAATTTATGAGGTATACAAAAGGTAAATATACATAGTCTTAATTTGGTATATAGGGGAGAGGAGTTGGAACGTGCATGGGGGACTTAACGTGCGATAGGACTAGCGCATGTTGGGGCCCACAGTGATAGATCAGTTCTCCACAAGTTAGGAAACTACAATTGCATAAAAAAGCACGATGAGATCAAACACATCAAATATTAATTACACATATAATCGTATATAGTGTCAACAAAACAAGTACAAGCTGGAAACCAAATAGGTGTAAGTGTTTTGAAATTGTATATGACATATCACTGTAAATATCCAACTTGGAAATAAAATAGTTGTATCATAAAAGTTTGCACCCTTCCCCATAGACATTCAAACTAAACTATCGCACCAATCCAACACTCCCTTATAGATAATGGACAACTATAGAAAAAAATAGAGGTGCCATGTCAACACAATTCAAACTGATGTGTCCCATCTTTGACCAAAATGTTAACCCATTACAACCATGTTTCCCACCATGGCATAACCTAAACAACATGCAAATGCATCTGCTTGTCCCATCAAACATGATACCTACAAAATGTATCAGTAGGAGTTTCTCTCATCTCGCCAATTAGGGTGTGTACATACCAGATCCTTCCTCTCAAAACCCATCTACATCCAAAAATAAATCTATAAGGCTGTCATTATTCATAAAATAAAATATGGAAACAAATGAAAAAAATCCACCAAACCAATCAACTCAAGAATTAATGGCCGAAATCAATTAATTCTGCAATTCATATCACCCATATTTCAAATTCGAAACATGATAGTGATTTAATTGCCACACCAAACAAGCATCAATTAGATTCAAATAATTCCCAATTCAAATAGCTATGAAAACCTTCATGTGTTCACTTATTTTTCAGTGAGCGGCATAAGAAAAGGTGGAGTGAAAAGAACATAAGTGACTGACATAATAGCAAGAGGAGGTAGTAGCACAGATTCCTATCTATAAACTTCCATATTGTTCCAGGTATTCCTCTTATTATTTTCCATTCATAAGCTTTATATTGTTCTTCATTACAACCATTAAATTCATAGGTTAGCAGCTGTGTTTCCATGTCATAAAATGTAAGTGTGGTTCCCAGATTATTGTGCGTGAGTATGTTTATGTTGTACATGCCTTTAAGATATGATATTTTTAATAGGCAACTTACTGTTTTCCATTTGTTTGATCTTCATTATAGCCATTATAGTCATAGGTTGGCATTTATGTTTCCCGAGGGTTTATATTGTAAATATTACAGTCATAGGTTAGCATTTGTGTTTCCCTAGGGTTTATATTGCAAATATTATAGTCATAGATTAGAATTTGTGTTTCCTTAGGGTTTATATTGCAAATATTATAGTCATAGTTTAGCATTTGTGTTTCACTAGGGTTTACATTGAAAATATTACAATCATAGTTTAACATTTGTGTTTCATAGGTTCAACATTATCATTCACTCTAGTTATCTTATTCTCATAGGTTTTGCATTATCATTCACTCTGGTTATCCTATTCTCATAGGTTCTGCATTATCATTCACTCTAGTGATCTTATTCTCATAAGTTCTGCATTGTCATTCACTTTGGTTATCTTATTCTCATAGGTTTTTTATTATCATTCACTCTAGTTATCTTATTCTCAAAGGCTTTGCATTATCATTCACTTTGGTTATCTTATTATCATAGGTTTTGTATTATCATTCACTCTGGTTGTCTTATTCTCATAGGTTTTGCATTATCATTAATCACTCTAGTTGTCTTATTCTCATAGGTTTTGCATTATCATTCACTCTAGTTATCTTATTCTCATAGGTTGTGGATTATCATTCACTTTGCTAATCTTATTCTCATAGGTTATGCATTATCATTCACTCTGGTTATCTTATCCTCATAGGTTCAAAATTATCATTCAATTTGGTTTTCTTCGATGCCAGTCATAAATTTGGGGGTTTCTCTTTTTATTAGGTTTTGTTTCATATTTTTCATAGCTTTCACTTCATTAATTCAGTCATTCAAAATATTACATCATTTAACTTCACAATAATGTATGCCTATGAATGAGTCTATCATACACAAAAGATGTGAGATTTGTTAAACTCTTACTATTTTTTATTAGTAAGCTTTATATTGTGTTTCCCTACGATTTATATTGCAACCATTATTGTTGAAGGGTGTTTTTGCACTTCTCAACACAAACAACACACAAGTGTGATGTCTCTCTTGAAAGGTAATTTTCTGCAACTAAGTTTTAGAAAATCACCCCAAGGTCTCTTAGGTGTCAGGTCATGACAATGCAAGAACAACTCAGTTGATTGATGTGATTTCATTGTAATCATAAGGGGCCTTTATGGTTTACTAAGCATGAGATTTTGGGTCTACAAATGGAGTTTCATAAATTCTGAAAATGATGAACAATTGCTGCAAGTTCAAAACAACAAACTCAAACTCCTTTTGTTCATCATATTTGGCTTTACAATGATGCTGGAACTTGTCTTTAACTTCAAATTTTAAAGAAAAAACAAAAGGGAAAAGGTTGAGAGAAGTATTCTAAGTCTAAACCAGAATAAACATTAACAATGGAGGATGCTATAGTAGACAGACTCCCATAAAACTGAGTTTTGTTTGACCAAGAGAAACTTACAACTCCACAAAACCAGTGCAATCTTCAAGGGGTCTTTGCATATTTTTAGACTATGCATTCACCTATCTAGCATGAACAAAAAGTTGAACTAAGGTGCAGTAAGTAAAAAAACTTAGACTAAATTTACACAACTTATCATCAAAAAATTACGAAAACTATGAGCTAGGAGTTCATCAAATACTGCAACACCAACCACCATTAAATCCATTCAAGAAACTAACAAACAACAATAACATGGAGGCTGAATCATGCATGCATAATGAACAAGTTCAAATAAAGCACCCAAATTCAATGCAATTCTTCCTTCTATTGCTTCAAAATGCCTCTTTACAACAATTAACCACACTTTACAAATGCGGAGCAAGCCCCTATTTATAGTTTTCCAAAAGAAAAATGAATGGACAAGATTGATTTGCAATGAATGACCTAGATTCAATACAGCTTAGGGTTTCACCTAACCCTAATATCTTACAATATAAAAATAGACCCTTTTGTCTTTTCCATATTTTGTCCTGTAGTCTATTTTGTCCTTTAGCTGGAAACTATTGAAATCTTCCTTTTGCTAATATATCTTCTGCCTTCTTTCGTTCAATCAGGTGAATCCTCTTGCAAATTTACATAGAATGGGAGCAGAAATGTCCTTTACAATCCTAGGCCAACAACTCATGTCCATCATCATCATTTGGTGAGAATAAAATAGTCCCCACATTGTCTCACTTGAGAAAACCTTTTCGACCGTTGTATTCCTTGGTGTAGATTCTCAAGTGGGAATGAGAATTGAATATTCAGGTGAGATACTTCTCAATATGCATTCATTGGTAATTACATTCACCTCTTCTTGTAAATCTAGCATATAATTGGATCTACTTCATGGTACATTTCCATCGTTTGCATGAAATACTCCTTCCTAACACAAATTGATCTTGGATGGTTATCCCTCTTGTAAGATTATGCCTATAACACACATTGAATGATAAAATAACACACCAAGTAATCTTCAAATTAAAAGATTAAATGCTCATGAATAAATTGATGAGATGTCATTATTCATAATGATAGTATTTAATTGGAACCTTATACACAACCCCCTTATCAATTACCCCATAATGGTAAGCTATCATCATTTATAGATCTTCCAACTCAACATCATCCTTTTAATTTGAAAGATGTCACGGTTGTCCAAGTCCCTATACAAAATATTGAATAATTCCCAATATCTTGAATGTGTCCACCTTATTAATTTTAATTGCTCCTATTTTAATTATGCCTCCCCATATTAAAGTGCCTTCATTTTTAAAGTCATACACCATGATTACAAGGATATAAATGATATAGTGAGTTTTGTGATGACTAGTAATGCAATTCAGTTATCGCCTTAAATCCTGAGTTCTAAATGCTCGTTTGATGTCATGATGATTTCAAGAACTGATAGGATCTTAAGAGAAAAAGAGATGACATAGCCATACAAAAGTCTCGCAAGGTCTGCTTTCACAAGATTTGGTAAACACATGGTATTTGATCGAGTGATGCACTTGCCTCCAAAGACTACATCAAAGTCAACATGTCACTCCCATCCCAAATTGCACTGGTATCAACTTGCTGAGACTTGGTGCATGGTCATCATGTGGGAAAGTCGGGTGGAACAGTTGCATGAAGAGGACGTACGTAGAAGAACAAGCACGAAAATATGCAAGAGGAATGCCCCAATAGACAACATCAAGAGCCACAGTCTTCGCCACAGACCTTCCTGCAAAATTAGTATGTCTCAACAATCTTTCCTAGATATAAGCATTTGATGAAAGAACACAACACCCTCTTAAATTGATGATAAAACCTAAAGTGATTTTGTTTCTCAGTGTGAGTTCTCTATCCACAAAGTAGTCAATCATATCCATATCAAGCAACAAGTTCGGGAGTGTGAGGAATGAACACAGAACAACGGTGATAGAATGCCACCATTAGGATACCTCAGAAATAGTGTTGGGATTGCAAACACCACACACAGATTTCCATCGACGCAAAGCGTGACGACACCCGCAATACCACATTCCACATAAGAGGATAAGGAAACATCATAAGCATTCAATTTTTCTAGAACTTTCTTCAATAACACTTCGATTCTTTAATAAAGCACGTTAATATTGATGAGGTTATCAAGTATTCTTCGATCGTCATCATGAGCACTCCTTAATAGTAGTGCCTGGAGAAGACAAGATTGATGAATATGAGAGTGATGACATAGAGCTATTCATAATGCATCAAATTGATCAAACCACACAAAATCTATGAAGGAACGCAATGTTTGTTCTAAAATTTTTACCATCCTTATTTCTTTATAATAGAGCTCACGGCCTCCCGTATTCCAGACCCCATAGACAAAATTGATGGATTCTTCTAACAATGCTCACACATCCCCCATCAATTTAATGTTGGTCTTGAAGTAAAAATAACCATAACAAAAGCCTCACAATGGCTAATGTAAAGAGAAGTTCTGCAGGAAACCCATGGGCCAAATAGTACCTTTTAAAGGCCCTAGTCGCCCACTGTGGTTGCCATGAGCACCCATTATTCCCGCTTGAAAATATTTGAGGGGAAAAAAAATCCACCGTACCTTACTGCTCTTATAAGAACGGGCTCATAGCACAAAAAAGGCAGTAGTAACCAATTTTTCACAATAGCACGTTGTGTATCCCTCGACATTATTCCAAATTTAATCATTGACAAGGCTGCTATGCCATTCAAGAAAATAAAATCGATTCAACCTATTTTGTTGGCTAGCATGCAATTTTCATCTTGCGTTGATCGCGAGACCATTATGAATGTCCTCCCATTCCTACAAGCTTAGGATGATATTCAATGATACTTAGCTATTGAGGTTATTGTTGTTGATTCCATAATCAAAATACCTTCGAGCGTTACCCTGTTGAGTCATTCAGGTAGGACCTAGCCATCACGAGAAATAAGAGCATGGTTCTCAAAATACTACGGGAATGAGGAGGGCTTGTGTTGCTTGCAGAAAGATGATGCAGAGGCTAAGTGTGGGGATGTTGTGCTTCACCGCTATAAGAAATGACATCATAAGAGTGGAGACCCACCTGATGTTTTCCACTGGAACTCAAGAAGGAAAACTTTGCAATAAAATGATCAGTGTACAAGATTCATCCGACAATATATTTTGCAATCTAAACTTGCTTTGATCAAACAAATTTTATCATGATTTCAATACATTGCTCCTTAAACACCTAGAACTCCAATTGGTGATATTCATGACTTGCATGGGGAAGTGCTTCACCATACTTGACAAAGGTAGTGTGGAATGCCACTTAGGAATGATGCTCCAATGGTGTAGGAAAAATAACTCAGAAAACCATCTTGGTAATGGATAGAGCCAACACTTGAGGTGTTGGCCTCCATGGAACAAAACATAATGTGGAAAAAACATTGTGGAGGGTTGTGACAAGAATGTCATTATAAACAACACCTACAGTAACAACACCCACACTTAGAGAGCCAACAAGAAGGAATGGGGAACAAGTGGAGTGGGAAGCCAACGCCAGTGAGCTTTATGGCTGGGACATTATAGCAGAAAAATACATCACATCCATAATAGGCAATGTTCCCACAAGCTTCACCATGATGATTGAGAGATTTTTTGTTCACATCAAATTTGGCATGCTACACCATAGTCACAAATTCGTTTAGAGTGGTACCTGAGATAGATGCACAATCGACTTAAACTACTTCTTTTGTTCCATGTTCTACTGTCACCTAATATCCTTCATATAGCAC
Source organism: Sequoia sempervirens (assembly GCA_007258455.2). Classification (NCBI taxonomy): domain Eukaryota; kingdom Viridiplantae; phylum Streptophyta; class Pinopsida; order Cupressales; family Cupressaceae; genus Sequoia; species Sequoia sempervirens. The sequence goes on from VDFB02278154.1 coordinate 23,690, forward strand.
GGGGCAAAGGATTTGCAGTTGGAAAGAACAAGATTAACAATCACCAAAGGCCAATTGACACCCCCATAATCTTTCCAAATAGCCATAAAGCATGCACAACACACACTATAGCTTACACTGTATACTCATTACAAGAGATTCGATAAATGCCATGGAATTCAAAGATCACTTCGCTTCATGTTTTCCTCCACAAGCCGCCCCATAAAAGAATGCAATTTGGTTCCATTTAGCCTATAGAGGTAGTAAGCTGTGAGGATTATCGATGATGTAGGAATGGAACATGGGTTATTCATGAGGAAAATAACCACGAAGATTCCATTAAGAAATTTTGTTCTGAAATGGCCAAGCGAAAAACTTCCACCTAGCAAGGGCTCGCAAGGAGTGGGGGCGGAGAAGGCAGTGCGGTAAGTCGGGTGGTGTTTGCCCCAAAAGAGAACAGGGTTAAGGGCAACGACTCCTGTGACAAGATCTCCTGCATCCAAAGTGCAAGTAATGACCAACTAAATAATGCTTCATATTTTCCCTTCATGAGATTATAAACAAATTGGTTCCAAAAATCTCAATATTCAACTGCCTTCTGGTGGTCGATCAACCCTCCCAAGCACGGTGAATTCTTAGATCTAGCTATTGATTCAGAAATATCGACCTATACAAATTTTAATACTTAGATTTGAATAACCCTGCTCATTTCAATAAGCGTGCGATTTCAAAATATCACTCAGTGAAGCAAACTTCTTCATTCAAGGGAGGTTCTATGTGTCGATGCGTGCACCTCCATATTACTCCCATTTCAGCAAAAGCATGCAGGACTCCCACTAGTGGGCACCACCACCTTGGGCACTATTTTTATGGAACTTCAACACTAGACCTCCGCATTGTGGTACCCGCCTCCATCTTTTCCCATAGCCCAACCTTCTTACTTTGTATGACGATCTTCCTAGATTGATCTATTGCCTTATGCCCAAAGTCTAGGATTTTTTGCATCGATCACCATTTACCTAATTCCAATTCTCAACATAAGGTAGGATGTTTGTAGTGGAGCTATTCTGAAGCATTTTTCTACACCTTATCTCTGTGCCGAAATTGGAGCAATCAACACCATTTGTTCATAGTTTAACGTACTCAAACATCGTTAAAAAAAAACATTAATATCAACTATTAGACCCCCTCTTTTGCCAACACCGGTCTACCAAGAGCACTCACTAGAATACACTTTTTACCGAATTACATCACCTTTTCATTTAATCTCAATGCTCATCATGGTGAGGACTTCACTTAAGCCTTGTGCTCGTAGTTCATGTGACTAGAAATCAACAATGGTTATGAAAATAAAAAAGTGGGAAAATGAGGTGGGGATGTCAGTCATTCAAGCCGTTTGCGGGAGAAATACACAGGAGCGTTGCTTGTGCATGTCGTAATGCAATGGATAGGGGACCTACGACACCTACGAGTGAAAGGTACACAACAGGGAGGAGTCTCTAGGGGACCATGGTGAGATTGTCATAGGGAACTATGGTGATAGAGTAGAAGCCCACAAAAAAACTCCCGCTAGCATGAAAGAGATGACACCAACAAGCATGATGTCCATGAAATGTGAAGTCTTCAATCCGACCCCGTCGATGAATAGTCCCACAAACATCCCCTCACTCTGAATATAATATAGCTATAGATTGGTTGGGATGCACATAAACTACCTTAATTTCATGTTATGCTTTTACAAACGTGGGTACGAGGTTGGATGACATTGTTATGGGAAACATATGTGGGGATGCCGCCAATGAACACTACAAAGAATGACATAAAAAATAATGAACCCTACCCCATGAATACCTATAAGCTACAATGTGCAAAGACAAGAACATGGGATGCTATCGTTAAAATGTCAAAAATGAATAGCGAGATGGGAACGTCGGCTTGCAAACGGACTTTCACTAAGGGAAATTTGTAGGGAATTTATGCAAATGGTGATAAATAGCACGATTCCCACATGGTAGAAACTTGCATGGAATTCTTCGCAAAAAGCCTGAATCTTCATGGAACTTGTCCAATGGCCTGGGGATGGTTGAATTTTTTAATTTTTTAAGGTACATAGTCATCCCAAGCTTAGAATAGGGGTCCAACAACCAATGAAAATGCTAACCAATTGGTGTAAGGCCAAAGTGAGGAAAAAAAGGGGGGTCCTTGCCTACTGTGGGGTGTGTGTGCAAAACATGCACAAAAATTGGTGACTTAGCTAGGGAAATGCTCTAGAGAATTTCAATGACAAATTTTAATCATGAACCCATAATCTATGGTTCCAATCTTCACACTAGGACAAAAAAACTGAACACTCAACCAAAGGATTAAAACCACTGGTTAATCAGACCTTTTGTATGCTAAAAATCCAAGTGTGTGTGAATGCATTCATTTCCATCCTTAAGCCACTACAGGAACCCAATCTCCGTCAAGTTAAGCTACATGGTTTATTCTAACTCCAAAAGCATCCTGGACATTGCCTCACTGCTATTCAGGCATCCATAGTCCTGACAAGGTTGTCACTATGATTCTCTCGAACATTGCTCTATTGCCAACCAGGCGTCCATAAACCCAATAGAGTTATCTGAAATCTCCTGAAAATTTGATTTTTTTATTTTTATTTTTATTGTTTTCTTTTCCTTTTCTTTATTCATTTCTTTTGATTTTGATTTTTTCTTCTTTTCATTTCAACCTACAAGCAATGAATCTTGCACTCAAGGTTGAGATTCACAGTGGTGTTGAAGTAGAATTTTAGATTTTTCACTTAATTTGACTTGACAAAGATGCCTACATAGACCTCTAGATTCATAAAGTGCATGAGAGATATAAGATTTTAGAATACATCAAAATCAGATGGGACCAATTGCTTACCCACTTTGAATCAAACATCTAGGTCACTTGAAACTAGCAAAAGATCTTCACCATCCACTCTGAAGACTTGATTAAATTTTATCGAAGAAATACTTAGAACAACCCTAGGAAATGAAATGGTTGTTGCGCTCACAAACATACCCAACTAAAAGCAAAGGGACCCCGCAAAGAATCAAAGCATAAGCAAAGAAAAATAAAACTAACCTAAAGCAACCACCTACACTAACCAAAGTGAGAAAGCAAGAGAAAACCGAAGGGAAACTACTCTAAAGCAACCTAATCTATCACAAACCAACTAATTTAACAAAAGTAGGAAAGTGAGCTATGTACATGAAATCTTCACTTATTCAAACCATGCTACGTACAAAGAGATTCAAAATGAATCACGTTTAGACAAGGTGAATTGACACTCATTCCCATAAGATTTTGCAATGCATGTACAAGTAGAAGGGTGATAATAACAGTCTTAAGCAACACAAATTAATCTTCATATTTAGAAAGATAAAAATTGATATTGCAACATTCAAATTCAATAACAAAATTAGGAAAAACTAATAGTTGAGGCGATTCATGAAGCTTGTGGTCAATCCATAGACAAGTTTGCCTTACCTCGTTCCCATATTAAAAATGGTAACTATGAACATTCATGAGAGTAGGGAAAGATAAAACCTAGATGTCATCGTGTGAGGGCAGTAGTGTTCAATAGTTCAAATCATGCATGGCATCGTTGGTTGTTGCATTGGAAGCCTCAATTAGATGCAATGGATGGTGCAAAATCCCCCTCGCATTGTAGACCTGCAGACCATAATCAATTGATTAGATAGTAGACACTGTGAAGAATCAAAATTTTCCAATTCAAGAAACCTTCTACTTGATTTCGGGTTTTCACAAGGCTGGGAAAATGATTCAGCCAACCCATCTTCTAAGATCATAGTGTGATTCACAACCTCCATCAGCTGTTCCTCAAGGAGATACACACTATCATGCTAATCATCTATAGTCCTTGCATCCACTAAGTTGTCATTCTCAAAAGGAAACACACTATCCTCTCTAATTTCCCTCAGGCCGATCTCAATTTTTTTATGGTTCATGTCATAAAAACATGATATGGACAAACCTGTTCTACTAAAATAAATGGAGTGGGGAAGAACATCAGGATTAGATCAGGAGGAAAAAATCCTTGTTGCAGCCTATGGTTGGTGGGGTATGTCACCTTCATGGGTAGCCTCTGAGACATCCTCACTTTGATCTTCTTCTCTTTTCAGTTCATGTGGCTCATCAGGATATCCACTCATTTCTTCTTGTTCACTATTGTCGTAGGTGGAAATGGTATCCTCTTCCCAATCTGGGAGTTCAAATGCTTCGATATCTGGAGGCTCAGATGATATGTCCTCGTCACTACCATCCTTTGAAATATACTCTTGCTCCATGTTGTTATACCTTTGTAATTTGTTATACCTTTGTAACACAGCTTCGAGTGGGAAGAGATCAAAAAATGATTCTACCACATCAAGGGGATCAAAATATGACATGTGATTTCCCTCTGAGAATTCCTCATGATGTTGATTATCAACCCTTTGTAGATCACCTGTGAGAGGGGAGGACTCTTGATGGTCAATGGATGGCTCCCTCATTTGATCTAATTCATAGTCTGGAGGTTCAGGATTGTATTGTTCTTCTTTTGTTGTTGTCCCAAAACCCTCTTGTGGGCTGCACTCAACTAAATTTTCCCTTAATTCATGTTCTTCAACCTTTGATTCACTTCTAAAAGCAACAGTAAAAGTCCTTGCATTGGATTGTTCCACTTGTTCTTTAACATGCCTAATGGCTTATTGACACAACTCGCATGTGAACTTCGAATGTGCCGAATCATGGAGCCTACACCAACCTGGTAGCAACAACACCTCCAAGTCTATTTGGTATCACAACTTTGACTAGTCCCTCATGAGCCTCAAGATGAGTTCATTATACCTCTCCAATATCAAATCTTCGTCAATGCTTGGGGAGGAAGTTTGATGGTGGACCGCCTCAGCTTGTGGTTGATCCCACTCCTCTGGATCTTCCTTTTTAGATGCTTGATTACCTTCATCCATGGAGAAAAGGTATTCTAATACCATTTCACTTAAACTTCCATGGGGGCTCCCTCCTGTCCCAAGGAGTTCAACTCCTTTTGTGGCTGTCCCAACACTTATTTCTGCAAAATTTCTTGATTCAACTTCAATGTTTTGTCTCCCAACTGCAATTGGTTTTCTTCCTCAGTAGAAAACTCCTCTTCATTGTTGGTTGGCTGCTCTATCTGGTTCAAACAACTTCTAGCTTGATCAATGATGTCTGCACATGAAGGGAAAGTTAGTTCCGAATGAGGGGCATTATGAACCTTGCACCATCCGAACATCAATACTTCTTCTCATCTTAGTCCATCCTCGTTGCTCAGTTGTTCTTGGATCAAATCTTCAAATACTTTGGCTGGAACATCAACAATTTCTTCTTTGGGATGAGCAAGAGCCAATAGTTAGTGCACATCCCAAAAGAAGATTTCTCCTTGCAATGCCATCTCAATTCTTCCCAATAATGTCAAACATTCCATTTCATTGTGTCTGCAAGTGTCATGAATTCTACATTTATCTAACAATGCAAAGTGTTGCAAGGGTTGGTTCCATCTCCTACTCAAATATTCTTGAAGTTGAGTGATGTTGACTTGAATTGGTTGCTCCATCTCAGCTCAGACCTTGTTTGTCTTCAATTTTTTTGATTTTAAATTTTCACCTTATGAAGAGATCTATCTATCTTAGATTTTACTTGAAAATGCATCCAACTTCTAGCTTTACAGCTTTGTTCAAGCCCTCCTTCTAGTGCCAATTCTATTGAAGGGTGTTTTTTCACTTCTCAACATAGACAACACATAAGTGTGATGTCTCTCTTGAAAGGCAATTTTCTACAACTAAGTTTTAGAAAATCACCCCAAGGTCTCTTGAGTGTTAGGTCATGACAATGTAGTTGATTGATGTGATTTTCTGGTAATCAGAAGAGGCCTTTATGGTTTACTAAGCACGAGAGTTTGGGTCTACAAATGAAGTTTCATAAATTCTAAAAATGATGAACAATTGTTGCAAGTTCAAAACAACAAACTCAAACTCCTTTTGTTCCTCAAATTTGGCTTTACAATGACGTTGGAACTTGTCTTTAACTTCAAATTTTAAAGAAATAGAAAAAGGAAAAAGGGTTGAGAGAAGTATTCTAAGTCTAAACCAGAATGAATAGTAAAAATGGAGGATGCTATAGTAGATAGAATCCCATAAAACTGAGTTTTGCTTGACCAAGAGAAACCTACAACTCTACAAAACCAGTGCAATCTATAAGGGGTCTTTGCAGATTTTCAAACTGTGCATTCACCTATCTAGCATGAACAAATAGTTGAGGTAAGGTGCAACAAATAAACAAGATCATACTAACTTTACACAACTTGTCATAAAAAAATTACTAAAATTATGAGCTAGGAGTTCATCAAATACTGTAACAACAACCACCATTAAAGCCATTCAAGAAACTAACAAACAACAATAACATGGAGGTTGAATCATGCATGCATAATGAACAAGTTCAAAGAAAACACCCAACTTCAATGCAATGCTTCCTCCTATTTCTTCAAAATGCCTCTTTACAACAATTCACCACACTTTACAAATGAGGAGCAAGCCCCTATTTATAGTTTTCCAAAAGAAAAATGAATGGCTAGGATTGATTTGCAATGAATGGCCCAGATTCAATACAGCTTAGGGTTTCACCTAACCCCAATATCTTACAATATAAAAATAGACCCTTTTTGTCTTTCCCTATTTTGTCTTGTAGTATATTTTGTCCTTTAACTAGAAACTATTGAAATCTGCCTTTTGCTCATATATCGTCTGCCTTCTTTCATTCAATTAGGTGAATTCTCTTACAAATTTACATAGATAAGGAACATAAATGTCCTTTACAATCCCAAGCCAACAACTCCTATCCATCATCATCATTTGTTGAGAATAAAATAGTCCTCCACGCCGTCTCACCGCAAAACACCTTTTCGGCCATTGTATTCCTTGGTGCAGATTCTCAAGTGGGCATGCCAATTAAGTATTCAGGTGAGATACTTCTTCCCCTCTTCTTGGTATCTGACATATAATTGGATCTACTTCATGGTAAATTTCCGTCTTTTGCACGAAATACTCCTCCCTGACACAAATTGATCCCAAATGGTTATCCCTCTCATAAGATTATGCCTATAACACACATTGAATGATAAATAAACACACCAAGTAATCTTCAAATTAAAATATTAAATGCTCATGAATAAATTGATGAGATATCATTATTCATAACTATGGTATTTAATTAGAATCTTATACACAACCCCCTTATCAATTACCCCATAATGGTAAGATATCATCATTTGTAGAGCTTCCAATTCAATGCCAACCTTTTAATTTGAAAGATGCCATGGCTGTCCAAGTCCCTATACAAAATATTGAATAATACCCAATATCTTGAATGTGTCCACCTTATTAATTTTAAATGCTCCCATTTTAAATATGCCTCCCATATTAAAGTTCCTTAATTTTTAAAGTCATACGCTAGGATTACAAGGATATAAATGATATAGTGAGTTTGGTGACAACTAGTAATGCAATTTAGTTATCGCCTTAAAGCCTAAGTTCTACAACGCTCATTTGATGTCATGATAGTTTTCAAGCATTGATAGGATCTTGCAAGAAAAGGAGATGACATAGCCATACAAAAGTTCTACAATTTCTGCTTTAGAAAGCTTTGGTAAACACATGGTATTTGATTGAGCGACGTACTTGCCTCCAGAGATCACATCAAACTCAACATTGTTGCTCCCATCCCAAATTGCACTGGTATCAACTTGTCGGGAGTTGGTGCACAATCGTCATGCGGGAAAGTTGGGTGAGAAAACCGTGTGAAGAGGACGTACGTGGAAGAATGAGCAAAGAAAGATGCAAGAGGAATGCCCCAATGGATGGCATCGATAGCCGTGGTCTTCACCATGAACCCTCCCACAAAAATAGTATGGCTTGACAATATTTCTCGGGTACAAGAATTTGATGAAAGCATAAAACACCCTCTTAAATTGATGATAAAACCTAAGTGATGTCAATTCTCAGTGTGAGTTCAAAGTCCACAAAGAAGTCAACCATATCCATATTGAGCAGGAAGTTCAGGATAACCAGTGCAAGGAATGAACATGGAACATCCGTGATAGAATGCTGCCATTGGGATACCTTAGAAATGAACTTGGGACTGTGGATGCCGCACATAGATTCTCGTTGGCACAAAGCGAGAAGACACCCACAATACCACCTTCCGCATAAGAGGATAAGGCAACATCATAAGCATTCAATTTTCCCTGAACTTTCTTCAATAACGCATCAATTCTTCAATAGATCACATTAATCCTGATGAGGTTATCAAGTCTTCGTTGATCAACATCATGAGCACTCCTTAATAGTAGCGACCGAAGAAGACAAGATTGATGACTACGAGAGCAATGTATAAAGCTATTCATAATGCATTGGATTGATCAAACTGCACAAAATCTATGAAGGCACACAATGTTTGTTCTAAAAAGTTTACCATCCTTATTTCTTTATAATAGAGCCTGCGACCGCCTATATTCAAGACCCCATAGCCAAAATCAACAGCTTCTTCCAACAATGCTCACACATTCCCCATCGATTTAATGTTGGTCTTGAAGTAAAAATAGCTATAATAAAATCCTCACAATGGCTAATGCAAAGAGAAGTCCCGTAGGAAACCCATGGGCCAAGTAGTACCTTTTAGAGGCCCTAGTCATCCACTATGGTTGCCATGAGCACCCATTATTCCCACTTAAAAATGTTTGAGGGGAAAAAAATCCACCGTACCTTACTACTCTTATCAGAATAGGCTTACAACGCAAAAAAGGTAGTAATAATGAATGTTTCATAAGAGCATGTTGTGTATCCTTCGATATTCTTCCAATTTCATCATTGATAAGGATGTTGCACCGTTTAAGAAAATAACATTGACTCAACCTTCATTGGCTATCATTTAATTTTCATCTTGCATCAATTGTGGGACCACTGCGATTGTCCTCCACTTCTTGCGAGCTTAGGATGACATTCAATGATACTTGGGTATTGAAATCATTACTGTTGATTCCACAATTGAAATCCCTTTGAGCGTTACCTTGTTGAGTCATTCAGGTAGGTCAATTAGCCATCACCAGAAATGAGAGCATGGTTCTCAAAATACAGCAGGAACAAGGAGGGCTCATGCTACTTGTAGAAAGATGATGTGAAGGCTAAGTGCGAGGATGTCATGCTTCAACATCATAAGAAATGGCATTATAAGATTGGAGACTCGCTTGATGTTTTCTGCTAGCACTCAAGAAGGCAGACTCCACAATAAAATGATCAATGTTCGAGGTTCATCTGGCATTATATTTTGCAATCCAAAATTTCTTTGATAAAATGATTTTTATCATGATGTCAATACATTGCTCCTTAAATGCTTGCAAACTCCAATCGGTTATATTCATGGCCTGCATGTGGAAGTGCTTCACCATACTCGGCAAAGGAAGTGTGGAATTCCACTTAGGAATGATGCTCCAATGGTATAGGAAAAAGAACTCAAAAAACCATCTTGGTAATACTGAATAGAGTTGACACTTGAGGTGGTGGCCTCCATGGAACAAAACATGATGTATACAAAACACTGTGGAGGCTGTGACAAGAATGTCATTATAAATGGTACCTGTAGTAACGACACCTATACTTAGAGAGCTCGCAAGAAGGAATGCAGAACAAGTGGAGCAGGAAGTCGACGGTAGTGAGCTGTATGGCTAGGACATTATAGCGAAAAAATCCATCATGTCCACAACAGGAAACATTCCTGCAAGCTTCACCATGATGATTGAGAGCTTCGTTGTTCACATCAAATTCAGCATGTTGAGCCATAGTCACAAATTCGTGCAGAGTGGTACCCGAGATAGAGGCACCATTGATTGAAAATACTTCTTTTGTTCCATGTTCTGCTATCACCTAACATCCTTCGTATAGCACATGACAAAGACTTTGCAATTGGAAAGAATGATATTAACAATCACCAAAGGCCAATCGACGCCCCCATAATATGTCCAAATAGCCATAAAGCATGCACAACACACACTATATCTTACACTGTATACTCATTACAAGAGATTCAATAAATGCTATGGAATTCAAAGATCACTTAATTCGCTTCATGTTGTTCTTCGAAAGCTACCTCATAAAAGAATGCAATTTGGTTTCGCTCGGCCTATGGAGGTAGTAATTTGTGAGGATTATCGATGATGCAAGAATAGAATGTGGGTTAGCCATGCAAAAAATAACTGCGGAGACGCCATTAAGAAATGTCATTTTCAAATGACCAAGTGAACAATGGATTTTTCCTAGCAAGGGCCTGCAAGGAGTGGGGGTGGAGAAGGAAATGTGGGAATTCAGGTCGTGTTTTCTCCAAAAGAGAAAGGGGTTAAGGGTGATGACTCTCGTGACAAGATCTCCCACATCTAGAGTGCAAGTAACGTCGAGCTAAATAACACTTCATATTTTCCCTTCACGAGATTATAAATGAATTGGTTCCAACAATCTCAATCTTCAACTGCCTTTTGGTGGTCGATCACCCCTCCCAAGCATGGTGAATTCTTAGATCTAGCTATTGATTCAGAAATATTGACCTATACAAATTTTAATACTCAAATTTGAATAACCCCACTCATCTCAATAAGCATGGGATTTCAAAATATCATTCGATGACGCAAACTTCTTCATTCAAGGGAGGTTCTATGTGTATGATGTGTCCACCTTCATATTACTCCCATTTCAGCAAAAGCATGCAGGACTCCCACTAGCAGGCGCCACCACCCTGGGCGTCGTTTTTATGGTACTTCAACACTAGACCTTTGCACTGTGGTATCCACACTCATCTTTTCCCACAACCTATCCTTCTTACTTGGCACAACGATCTTCCTAGATTGATCTATTACCTTATGCCTAAATTTTGAGATTTTTTGCATCAATCACCATTTACCTAATGCTAATTCTCAACAAAAGGTAGGATGTTCGTAGTGGAGCCGTTCTGAAGCATTTGTCTACACCATATCTTTGTGTCGAAACTAGAGAAATCGACACCATTTGTTCACAGTTCTACGTACTCGAATGTTGTTAAGAAAAACATCAATATTGGTTGTTGGATCCCCATTTTGGCAACATTGGTTTGTCAAGAGCACTCGATGGTATACAATTTTTACCGAATTAAATCACCTTTTCATTTAATCTCAATGCTCATGATGGTGAGGACTTCAATTAAGCCTTTTACTCACAATTCATGTGAATAGAAATTAATGATGGTGGTGTAAATACAAAAGCGAGGAAAATGAGGTGAGGATGCTGGTCATTCAAGCCATCAATGGGAGAAATGTGTGAGAGCGCCACTTGTGCATGCTGTAATGAATGCCTAGGGGACCTGCGACACCCACAAGTGAAAGGTCTGCGATGGGGAGGAGTGTGCAGGGGGACCATGGTGAGATTGTCCTAGGGAACAACGGTGATAGAGCAGAAGCCCACACAAAAACTCCAACCATCATGAAAGAGATAGTGTCGGCAAGCATGATGTCTGCAAAATATGAAGTCTTCAATCCAACCTCATCGATGAATAGTGCCACAAACATCCCCTCACTCCAAATATAATATATGCTATAGATTCTTCAAGATGCACACAAACTAAATTAATTTCATGTTATGCTTTTACAAACGTGGGTACGCGGTGGAATGACGCTGTTGTGGGAAACATATACGGGGATGCCGCCAATGAACGCCACAAAGAACAACCCCGACCCCACGAATACCCACAAGCCAAAATGTGTAGAGACAAGAACGTGAGACACTATCATTAAAATACCAAAAATGAATAGCAAGATGCGAATGTCGGCCCACAAATGGACTTCCACTAAGGGAAATTCATAGGGAATTTCCGAAAGTGGTGATAAACAACATGGATGGTAGAAACCCACATGGTGTTCTCCACAAAAGGCCTGAATCTCCATGGAACTTGGCCAACGGCCTGGGGATGGTTGAATTTTGCAATTTTTTTAAGGCACATAGTCATCCCAAGCTTAGAATAGGGGTCCAATGACCAAGGAAAACTCTAACCAACCAGAGCAAGGCCAAAGCGAGGAAAACAAAGGGGGGTCCCTGCCTACGGCGGGGCGTGTGTGCAAAACATGCACAAAAATTACAGTCATAGTTAAATAGTTGTGTTCTCCTATGATTTATATTACAATCGCTACAATCATAGGTTAGTAGTTCTGTTTCTCTAAGTTTAAGATATGAGATTTGTTAAGCTTAGAATTACTATTTTACATTTGTAAGCTTTTAATTGTTCTTCATTACAACCATAAGAGTCATAGGCTAGCAGTTGTTTATCCCTACGGTTTATATTGCAATCATTGTTTAATAGTTGTGTTTCCACACAGGTTATATTGCAATCATTATAGTCATAGTTAAAATGTAAGTGTGGTTCCCAGTTTGTTGTGCATGAGTATGTTTATCCTGTACATGCCGAAGAGATATGAGATATTGTTAAAATCTAACTTACTATTAAACTCTAACTCCCTTAGATACAATGTAATTTTGTGCTTGTCACTCCTCTTTTCCTTATGTTGATCACTCCAAAATAAATGTAAGTCTATAAACTATTAATAGTATTTCTGAATGTTAATGCAACAAACTAAGAAGAAAAAACATACATAAACTAATTAATCTTCTATTCAAGCATCACTATCTTCATAAATAAAGATAACTATCATTTAATATGAAAATTCCTTCCTATTTTTTTTCAAAAGAAGTATATGTTGTTTTACCTTCTTGGTTTTGATTGCACTTATTATGTGCAGATGGCTAAGGGTAATGCAGTGGTGACCCATAGTAGAACCAAAAAAAAAAGAACCATGACATAGTTTCCCTCCCACAAAAGAGGGGCTAAATTCCCCCAAAAGTAGATCCTATTGCACCAGTAGAGGAGAATTCTACTCCTCGAATACCATAGAATGAGGTTCCTACACCTTGAATACTGTAGAAGGTAATAATGGAACAACGATTGTGGTCTTTGAAGGACATGAAAGGGGCACTCTATGACATTGAGGAAAATGACATGTCAATAAGGGGAGCTTCCAAAAAGTGGAAAATCCCAACAACCACACTCTCCAAATGGCTAGGCGGACTAACAACAATGTCCTAGAAAGGTCCACCAACAATCCTCACTAAAGAGGAAGAAAATTTGATTGTGTAATGGTGCAAGGAAATAGTTGTAGTTGGCCATAGTCTTGAGATAGTCAATCTTAAGGAAATTTTTGCCCAAATTTGTCAAAATAGGCCAAACCCTTTTACAAATGGGTTCTCGGGAAGTCCTGTGGATAGGTTTCAAGAACAAACATCTTGAACTTATGTTGTAGACTGTTGAAGGCCTAGAAAAAGATAGGGAACTCAACCTTAGACCTGCTATTGTAGCAAATTTCTACAATACATTGTCTACAACGTATGAAGCACTGCCATATGGTCCTCATCACATTTGGAATTATGATGAAATTGACATCCAGGTAGGCAAAAATAGGTCCATGAAGGTGCTAGCTAGAAAAGGTAGTAGGAATATGTCATACATTATACCAAAGAGTCATGAATGGATAACCATTCTATTCTATGTCAATACTTCCGAGAAGAGAATTCTAGGATTTTACTTGTTCAAGGGGAAATAGAAAATAAATAATTATATTGTAGACTATGAACCAAGTGCATGCATGGCAGCCCAACCCCATGCATGGATGACTAAGGAGTTGTTTATAGATTGGTTGACCAATTTTGCAAACTTAGTTCCATGTGGTGCGTTTCCCACCAACATGCATTTGCCAATTTTTTATGGGCATGCAAGCCATGTAGCACTCTCAACCATCCAAGAAGCAAGAGAGTTGGGTGAAAATTTACTAACATTTCTGTCACACACCTCACATAAACTACAATCGTTGGATGTGAGTTTCTTTTCACCTTTTAAATATTACTTCAAATCAGAACATGTAGCATTTTTGGAAAGGTTTCCAAACCTTGAAGTGAGGAGGACAAAAATTGTAATGTTAGGAAACAAAGCACTGATAAGAGCTTTAACATTTGAGAATATCAAAGTAGGATTTAAAAGGACTGGGATATGGCCACTCAATCTGGATGCACTCGTGAATGACATGCATCCTAATGACACATTTGAGGTCAGCGAGGATGCTTTTGTAGTGGAAAAAATTCTTATTATTTCAGAAGTTGTGTTAAGAGATGATGTAGCACAATTATAGTCCACTCTTCTAGATGGAAAATTGTAGTCTGTGACAAAATCACAATAGTCACCTGATAGTTGTCCTACTGATTCAGCTGCACAAGTGGTGGATGATCAACAAAATGCTCCCCATGGTGGAACACCCCAATGACCAATTCAGTGATAGTCTAGGTCTTCCATTACAATGTAGCCAACCATCCTGGTTGGTGGAGGGAGCAATGAATCTAGGCATTTATTTTTATGTCCTAGAACAAAAGGGTACTTATAGTTTCCCATCACCACCACCTGCAATTGACCTATATGAAGTTTTGTATTACTATGCTCCTTCTTGCACTTCAAATTCAGGAGGAAATCAAGATTTCATCGTGGAATCATAGGTAGTGGAGGAGAACATTATCTCACAGTTGGATCAGAAACAAAAAAAAGAAACAGTTTCATACATCAACAAATTCCTCTAGCTGCCTATGCACACTATCCACAAAAAATCCAAAGGTGATGCAATTCGGTTGAGAAGACAGTCTCAACTATTGACAATAGATGACTACATGAATCTGTTAATGCAACAAGAGGAAATGAAGAAAGAGGTTGAGGAGATAAAATCCTAAAAGAGACAAGAGAATGGGGAGAAAATGGTAGCAAGAAATGTGGCAAAGCAGTTGAAGGAGCAGGCTAAAATAGAGAGGGAGATACAGTGTAAAGAAGAAGAGCAACATAAAATAAAATAGAAGAAGGATAGAGATGTCAGAAAGGAGAAAGAGAGGATTTAGAGGGAACATGGCCAAAAGGAAAAAGAGATTGAGGAGGTACAGAGGGCTTAACAAAGAGAAAGGTGGTTAAGGACCCCTGTTAATCCCTTGTCTCAAAGTAATGGAGTATTCCATGATATTCTGAACATCAGTATCCCTCACTTCTCCACAATAATGAATTATTCAACCCTCTCCCAATCTAAGTTCAGGTGCACTCAATATCCAAATCAAACTACCACTTAGGATGTAAAGATGTGTGCACTACCACCCCCAACACATGTCACTTGCACCCAATTTTCCAGTCCAATTCCCAGTCATGTAAGAAACACTCCTCATCGACAAGAAGGGGACAAGAACATGGCTAGTGGCACCCCAAGTATCCAACCACCATTTCCCTATCACAACAACTAGATGTAACCTTATTTTTATTTCATTTTCAATTGATGTTTTGGATATTTTATAAGTTTGATATCTACAAATGCACCCTTCTTGTTGATAGTTTTAAATTTATGTTAACTAAAAATGAAACGTTATTGTTTGATTTGCAATGTATTATTATCAGATTGCAATGTGTGTTCTATTTATGCTCCTTGTTTCCACCTATGTTCATTTGACAGTTTCTCATTTTTAGTTTTTATTTTTGATTGAATTTGACATGTGGGACGACGCGATTAGTCAATCCTAAAAAAAATCCATTTTTTCCATGCGATTGAAACATGCTCGATCAGAATGCCAGATGGTTCCTATCATGACATCCAAAGTGGAGTTCCTTTCCACGTTACCAAAAATCACTTTGCCACCCTTTCAATCCACTGCCTTGCATTAATCTCACCGCCCCTTGCAATTCTTTTGTATAGTTTTGTTTAATGCATGTCCCCTCCTACTACTTCCACGACATCCCACATAAATTTTGAGCCAACTTGCATTCAATGATCCCAATGCCTCACACACCTTTCCAACTTTAGAGCCTTTCAATATTCTACCATCTTCTTGAATTTTCTTCACATTGATGCCAGAATATGCTTGCTTAAGGTCTTTACAACTTCAATCCCACCACCACTACATGTTACACTTGAAATTGAGTGTCCCT
>VDFB02278155.1:0-39169 GCA_007258455.2 Sequoia sempervirens
CAATCGGTTATATTCATGGCCTGCATGTGGAAGTGCTTCACCATACTCGGCAAAGGAAGTGTGGAATTCCACTTAGGAATGATGCTCCAATGGTATAGGAAAAAGAACTCAAAAAACCATCTTGGTAATACTGAATAGAGTTGACACTTGAGGTGGTGGCCTCCACGGAACAAAACATGATGTATACAAAACACTGTGGAGGCTGTGACAAGAATGTCATTATAAATGGTACCTGTAGTAACGACACCTGTACTTAGAGAGCTCGCAAGAAGGAATGCAGAACAAGTGGAGCAGGAAGTCGACGGTAGTGAGCTGTATGGCTAGGACATTATAGCGAAAAAATCCATCATGTCCACAACAGGAAACATTCCTGCAAGCTTCACCATGATGATTGAGAGCTTCGTTGTTCACATCAAATTCAGCATGTCGAGCCATAGTCACAAATTCGTGCAGAGTGGTACCCGAGATAGAGGCACCATTGATTGAAAATACTTCTTTTGTTCCATGTTCTGCTATCACCTAACATCCTTCGTATAGCACATGACAAAGACTTTGCAATTGGAAAGAATGATATTAACAATCACCAAAGGCCAATCGACGCCCCCATAATATGTCCAAATAGCCATAAAGCATGCACAACACACACTATATCTTACACTGTATACTCATTACAAGAGATTCAATAAATGCCATGGAATTCAAAGATCACTTAATTCGCTTCATGTTGTTCTTCGAAAGCTACCTCATAAAAGAATGCAATTTGGTTTCGCTCGGCCTATGCAGGTAGTAATTTGTGAGGATTATCGATGATGCAAGAATAGAATGTGGGTTAGCCATGCAAAAAATAACTGCGGAGACGCCATTAAGAAATGTCATTTTCAAATGACCAAGTGAACAATGGATTTTTCCTAGCAAGGGCCTGCAAGGAGTGGGGGTGGAGAAGGAAATGTGGGAATTCAGGTGGTGTTTTCTCCAAAAGAGAAAGGGGTTAAGGGCGATGACTCTCGTGACAAGATCTCCCACATCTAGAGTGCAAGTAACGTCGAGCTAAATAACACTTCATATTTTCCCTTCACGAGATTATAAATGAATTGGTTCCAACAATCTCAATCTTCAACTGCCTTTTGGTGGTCGATCACCCCTCCCAAGCATGGTGAATTCTTAGATCTAGCTATTGATTCAGAAATATTGACCTATACAAATTTTAATACTCAAATTTGAATAACCCCACTCATCTCAATAAGCATGGGATTTCAAAATATCATTCGATGACGCAAACTTCTTCATTCAAGGGAGGTTCTATGTGTATGATGTGTCCACCTTCATATTACTCCCATTTCAGCAAAAGCATGCAGGACTCCCACTAGCAGGCGCCACCACCCTGGGCGTCGTTTTTATGGTACTTCAACACTAGACCTTTGCACTGTGGTATCCACACTCATCTTTTCCCACAACCTATCCTTCTTACTTGGCACAACGATCTTCCTAGATTGATCTATTACCTTATGCCTAAATTTTGAGATTTTTTGCATCAATCACCATTTACCTAATGCTAATTCTCAACAAAAGGTAGGATGTTCGTAGTGGAGCCGTTCTGAAGCATTTGTCTACACCATATCTTTGTGTCGAAACTAGAGAAATCGACACCATTTGTTCACAGTTCTACGTACTCGAATGTTGTTAAGAAAAACATCAATATTGGTTGTTGGATCCCCATTTTGGCAACATTGGTTTGTCAAGAGCACTCGATGGTATACAATTTTTACCGAATTAAATCACCTTTTCATTTAATCTCAATGCTCATGATGGTGAGGACTTCAATTAAGCCTTTTACTCACAATTCATGTGAATAGAAATTAATGATGGTGGTGTAAATACAAAAGCGAGGAAAATGAGGTGAGGATGCTGGTCATTCAAGCCGTCAATGGGAGAAATGTGTGAGAGCGCCACTTGTGCATGCTGTAATGAATGCCTAGGGGACCTGCGACACCCACGAGTGAAAGGTCTGCGATGGGGAGGAGTGTGCAGGGGGACCATGGTGAGATTGTCCTAGGGAACAACGGTGATAGAGCAGAAGCCCACACAAAAACTCCAACCATCATGAAAGAGATAGTGTCGGCAAGCATGATGTCTGCAAAATATGAAGTCTTCAATCCAACCTCATCGATGAATAGTGCCACAAACATCCCCTCACTCCAAATATAATATATGCTATAGATTCTTCAAGATGCACACAAACTAAATTAATTTCATGTTATGCTTTTACAAACGTGGGTACGCGGTGGAATGACGCTGTTGTGGGAAACATATACGGGGATGCCGCCAATGAACGCCACAAAGAACAACCCCGACCCCACGAATACCCACAAGCCACAATGTGTAGAGACAAGAACGTGAGACACTATCATTAAAATACCAAAAATGAATAGCAAGATGCGAATGTCGGCCCACAAATGGACTTCCACTAAGGGAAATTCATAGGGAATTTCCGAAAATGGTGATAAACAACATGGATGGTAGAAACCCACATGGTGTTCTCCACAAAAGGCCTGAATCTCCATGGAACTTGGCCAACGGCCTGGGGATGGTTGAATTTTGCAATTTTTTTAAGGCACATAGTCATCCCAAGCTTAGAATAGGGGTCCAATGACCAAGGAAAACTCTAACCAACCAGAGCAAGGCCAAAGCGAGGAAAACAAAGGGGGGTCCCTGCCTACGGCGGGGCGTGTGTGCAAAACATGCACAAAAATTACAGTCATAGTTAAATAGTTGTGTTCTCCTATGATTTATATTACAATCGCTACAATCATAGGTTAGTAGTTCTGTTTCTCTAAGTTTAAGATATGAGATTTGTTAAGCTTAGAATTACTATTTTACATTTGTAAGCTTTTAATTGTTCTTCATTACAACCATAAGAGTCATAGGCTAGCAGTTGTTTATCCCTACGGTTTATATTGCAATCATTGTTTAATAGTTGTGTTTCCACACAGGTTATATTGCAATCATTATAGTCATAGTTAAAATGTAAGTGTGGTTCCCAGTTTGTTGTGCATGAGTATGTTTATCCTGTACATGCCGAAGAGATATGAGATATTGTTAAAATCTAACTTACTATTAAACTCTAACTCCCTTAGATACAATGTAATTTTGTGCTTGTCACTCCTCTTTTCCTTATGTTGATCACTCCAAAATAAATGTAAGTCTATAAACTATTAATAGTATTTCTGAATGTTAATGCAACAAACTAAGAAGAAAAAACATACATAAACTAATTAATCTTCTATTCAAGCATCACTATCTTCATAAATAAAGATAACTATCATTTAATATGAAAATGCCTTCCTATTTTTTTTCAAAAGAAGTATATGTTGTTTTACCTTCTTGGTTTTGATTGCACTTATTATGTGCAGATGGCTAAGGGTAATGCAGTGGTGACCCATAGTAGAACCAAAAAAAAAAAAGAACCATGACATAGTTTCCCTCCCACAAAAGAGGGGCTAAATTCCCCCAAAAGTAGATCCTATTGCACCAGTAGAGGAGAATTCTACTCCTCGAATACCATAGAATGAGGTTCCTACACCTTGAATACTGTAGAAGGTAATAATGGAACAACGATTGTGGTCTTTGAAGGACATGAAAGGGGCACTCTATGACATTGAGGAAAATGACATGTCAATAAGGGGAGCTTCCAAAAAGTGGAAAATCCCAACAACCACACTCTCCAAATGGCTAGGCGGACTAACAACAATGTCCTAGAAAGGTCCACCAACAATCCTCACTAAAGAGGAAGAAAATTTGATTGTGTAATGGTGCAAGGAAATAGTTGTAGTTGGCCATAGTCTTGAGATAGTCAATCTTAAGGAAATTTTTGCCCAAATTTGTCAAAATAGGCCAAACCCTTTTACAAATGGGTTCTCGGGAAGTCCTGTGGATAGGTTTCAAGAACAAACATCTTGAACTTATGTTGTAGACTGTTGAAGGCCTAGAAAAAGATAGGGAACTCAACCTTAGACCTGCTATTGTAGCAAATTTCTACAATACATTGTCTACAACGTATGAAGCACTGCCATATGGTCCTCATCACATTTGGAATTATGATGAAATTGACATCCAGGTAGGCAAAAATAGGTCCATGAAGGTGCTAGCTAGAAAAGGTAGTAGGAATATGTCATACATTATACCAAAGAGTCATGAATGGATAACCATTCTATTCTATGTCAATACTTCCGAGAAGAGAATTCTAGGATTTTACTTGTTCAAGGGGAAATAGAAAATAAATAATTATATTGTAGACTATGAACCAAGTGCATGCATGGCAGCCCAACCCCATGCATGGATGACTAAGGAGTTGTTTATAGATTGGTTGACCAATTTTGCAAACTTAGTTCCATGTGGTGTGTTTCCCACCAACATGCATTTGCCAATTTTTTATGGGCATGCAAGCCATGTAGCACTCTCAACCATCCAAGAAGCAAGAGAGTTGGGTGAAAATTTACTAACATTTCTGTCACACACCTCACATAAACTACAATCGTTGGATGTGAGTTTCTTTTCACCTTTTAAATATTACTTCAAATCAGAACATGTAGCATTTTTGGAAAGGTTTCCAAACCTTGAAGTGAGGAGGACAAAAATTGTAATGTTAGGAAACAAAGCACTGATAAGAGCTTTAACATTTGAGAATATCAAAGTAGGATTTAAAAGGACTGGGATATGGCCACTCAATCTGGATGCACTCGTGGATGACATGCATCCTAATGACACATTTGAGGTCAGCGAGGATGCTTTTGTAGTGGAAAAAATTCTTATTATTTCAGAAGTTGTGTTAAGAGATGATGTAGCACAATTATAGTCCACTCTTCTAGATGGACAATTGTAGTCTGTGACAAAATCACAATAGTCACCTGATAGTTGTCCTACTGATTCAGCTGCACAAGTGGTGGATGATCAACAAAATGCTCCCCATGGTGGAACACCCCAATGACCAATTCAGTGATAGTCTAGGTCTTCCATTACAATGTAGCCAACCATCCTGGTTGGTGGAGGGAGCAATGAATCTAGGCATTTATTTTTATGTCCCAGAACAAAAGGGTACTTATAGTTTCCCATCACCACCACCTGCAATTGACCTATATGAAGTTTTGTATTACTATGCTCCTTCTTGCACTTCAAATTCAGGAGGAAATCAAGATTTCATCGTGGAATCATAGGTAGTGGAGGAGAACATTATCTCACAGTTGGATCAGACACAACAAAAAGAAACAGTTTCATACATCAACAAATTCCTCTAGCTGCCTATGCACACTATCCACAAAAAATCCAAAGGTGATGCAATTCGGTTGAGAAGACAGTCTCAACTATTGACAATAGATGACTACATGAATCTGTTAATGCAACAAGAGGAAATGAAGAAAGAGGTTGAGGAGATAAAATCCTAAAAGAGACAAGAGAATGGGGAGAAAATGGTAGCAAGAAATGTGGCAAAGCAGTTGAAGGAGCAGGCTAAAATAGAGAGGGAGATACAGTGTAAAGAAGAAGAGCAACATAAAATAAAATAGAAGAAGGATAGAGATGTCAGAAAGGAGAAAGAGAGGATTTAGAGGGAACATGGCCAAAAGGAAAAAGAGATTGAGGAGGTACAGAGGGCTTAACAAAGAGAAAGGTGGTTAAGGACCCCTGTTAATCCCTTGTCTCAAAGTAATGGAGTATTCCATGATATTCTGAACATCAGTATCCCTCACTTCTCCACAATAATGAATTATTCAACCCTCTCCCAATCTGAGTTCAGGTGCACTCAATATCCAAATCAAACTACCACTTAGGATGTAAAGATGTGTGCACTACCACCCCCAACACATGTCACTTGCACCCAATTTTCCAGTCCAATTCCCAGTCATGTAAGAAACACTCCTCATCGACAAGAAGGGGACAAGAACATGGCTAGTGGCACCCCAAGTATCCAACCACCATTTCCCTATCACAACAACTAGATGTAACCTTATTTTTATTTCATTTTCAATTGATGTTTTGGATATTTTATAAGTTTGATATCTACAAATGCACCCTTCTTGTTGATAGTTTTAAATTTATGTTAACTAAAAATGAAACGTTATTGTTTGATTTGCAATGTATTATTATCAGATTGCAATGTGTGTTCTATTTATGCTCCTTGTTTCCACCTATGTTCATTTGACAGTTTCTCATTTTTAGTTTTTATTTTTGATTGAATTTGACATGTGGGACGACGCGATTAGTCAATCCTAAAAAAAATCCATTTTTTCCATGCGATTGAAACATGCTCGATCAGAATGCCAGATGGTTCCTATCATGACATCCAAAGTGGAGTTCCTTTCCACGTTACCAAAAATCACTTTGCCACCCTTTCAATCCACTGCCTTGCATTAATCTCACCGCCCCTTGCAATTCTTTTGTATAGTTTTGTTTAATGCATGTCCCCTCCTACTACTTCCACGACATCCCACATAAATTTTGAGCCAACTTGCATTCAATGATCCCAATGCCTCACACACCTTTCCAACTTTAGAGCCTTTCAATATTCTACCATCTTCTTGAATTTTCTTCACATTGATGCCAGAATATGCTTGCTTAAGGTCTTTACAACTTCAATCCCACCACCACTACATGTTACACTTGAAATTGAGTGTCCCTTCCAACTTCTTTATATTGTTGCATATACATATATGTATATGTTTATGCATATGTATAGACATATACATATACATATACACAAACATATACATATACATATGTATATGTATATACATATGCATATACATATGTATATGTATATACATATGCATATACATATGTATATGTATATACATATACATACACATACACATATACGCATATGTATACATATAAATATACATATACATATATGTATTTTTTTGTTGTTCTTCAATTCAGTCATGCAACTATTGTAACCCTTTTAGGTGCCATTGATTAATTTTGGGGTGTTCTCTTTTTCATAGGTTATGCTTCATCTATTCAATCATGTAAATATGTATACACATATATAAACATATACATTTATATGAATATGCATATATATATTTATACAATTCTATTTTGCTATTATTCTTCAATTCAGACATATAAATATTTTTGGTTTGTCCAATGTAAGCAAAGCAATGCAAGTAACCAATGCATGCATGTGTGTATAAGTATATACCTCTTTATACATATCTATTTTGCTATTGTGATTCAATTCAATCAGGTGCGATGTATACATATGTTTAAATAGTTCTATTTTGTTGTTGGTTGTTTCAATGTCATAGATAAATTTGAGGGTGTCTCTTTTTCATAGGTTCTACTTCATCAATTCAGTAAGGTAAATATGAATAAACACACACACACACACACACACACATATATATATACATATACACATATGTATACATATAAGTATATGTATATATATGTTATAAAATTATGTTTTATTGTTCTTCAATTTAGTCATATAAATATTGTTGTTTTGTTCATGTGTCACTCCATGTGAACCATTAAAAATTGGATGCACACGTTTGAACACCTCTCCCCTATGCAATAACTATAAACAGTTCTTTGAAAACCTGAATATTGTTAAACTATGTTACAACAATTATCCAATTCTCTTTAAATTGTAGGTCCTTTAACATAGTTGAACATAGATAGAATTTTAAAAACCACGTCTAGCTATTGCTACCACCTCAAAGGAAGGTACAAAGTCATGTTGAAAATGATTGAACTGTTGTTGGAACTACAATTGCATGCCTATATGGTATAATTCTTATGCTTATGTTTGGGATGACATGCACATGTGACGTGGATGAAATGATTTTGGTAATTGTTGCATTAAGTAATGATTTAGGGAGATTTGATTTTATGAATGCCTTTCTAATGGTAACCTATGTTGCACTTGTCCACAATTCCATTTGATTTGTGAAATGTTGCATAGGGAACCATGAAAAGCCTTCACAAAACCAAGTCCCCTAAATACATGTTATAACAAAGTAGAATTGATTATTATTGTTCTATGGCAATACATGTAGAATTGATGATTATTGTTCTATGGTAATACATGTAGAATTGATAATTATTGTTCCATGGTAATACTTCACAATGTGACATAGATGAATGAATTTTGGTAATTGTTACATTCAGTAATGGTTGTACATGTTGTAACAAAGTCCAACTGTTGATTATTGTTCTATGGTAATACATATTGATATATGCAATGAATTATTGGAAATGTAGTGTCAATGCCTAGACAATGTGAAATTGATTCATATAGTTGCAAACTCAAAGCGATGAAAAAATAGTAATTTAGAGTTAAGAAAATATCCTATCTAATTTGTGTAGCATGTCGTGGTGGTAATAGGAGGGGATGTGCATTAAACATGACTGTACAGAAGAATTGGTAGGGGTGGTTAGAGATTAATGCGAGCTAGTGGAGTGAAAGGGTGGCCAAATTGTACTTTTTAATGGTGCCATAGATAATTTTGGGGGTGGTTGAATTGTAGACCTTAATCTTGGAACCATCAAATTTTTTTTAACTTCCATCCATACAAATATTAAAAATAATTTGTAGTGTGAAATTTTGTGCAATGATGAACACACAAATAGAAGTTTTATCTGTTCAAGATATACATGATGTCCATGGATCAAAACATCCACAGTTGATCACGTATATCTTGAACAGATAGATATATTTCAATGTCTATCATTGTTTGATGGAAAAAAATAGTTGTAGGAATGAATTGATGAAGTAGAACCTATACAAAAGAGAACACCCCCAAATTAATCAATGACACCTAAAAAAGATACAATAGTTGCAGGACTGAATTGATGAAGCAGAACCTATGAAAAAGAGAACACCCCCAAATTAATCAATGGAACCTAAGAAATATACAATAGTTGCATGAGTGAATTGATGTAGCAAAACCTATAAAAAGAGAACACCTCCAAATTAATCAATGGCACCTAAAAAATATACAATGGTTGTAGGACTGAATTGATGAAGCATAACCTATGCAAAAGAGAACAACCCCAAATTAATCAATGGCACCTAAGAAAGCTACAATAATTGCATGAGTGAATTGATGCAGCAAGACATATAAAAAAGAGAACATCCCCAAATAAATCAATGACACCTAAAAAAGATACAATACTTACAGGATTGAGTTGATGAAGCATAACCTATGCAAAAGAGAACACCCTCGAATTAATCAATGACACCTAAGAAAGATACAATAGTTGCATGAATGAAATGATGTCGCAAGACTTATAAAAAAGATAACACCCCCAAATTAATCAATGGCACCTAAGATAGCTACAATAGTTGCATGAGTGAATTTATGTAGCATAACCTATAAAAAAGATAACACCCCCAAATTAATCGTTGACACCTAAAAAAATAAAATAGTTGTAGGACTGAATTGATGAAGCGAAGCCTATGAAAAAGAGAACACCCCAAATTAATCAATGACACCTAAAAAAATACAATAGTTGTAGGACTAAATTGATGAAGAAAAACCTATGCAAAAGAGAACACCCCAAATTAATCAATGGCACCTAAGAAAGCTACAATAGTTGCATGATTGAATTCATGTAGAAGAAACTATAAAAAAGAGAACACCCCCAAATTAATCAATGACACCTAAAAAATATACAATAGTTGCAGGACTAAATTGATGAAGCATAACCTATGCAAAAGAGAACACCCCCAAATTAATCAGTGGCCTAAGAAATATGCAATAGTTGCATGAGTGAATTGATGTAACAGAACCTATAAAAAATATAATACCCCCAAACACATTCTTGCATTAATGTGAAGAAAATTCAAAAAGATGGTAGTTGGAAAGGCTCTAAAGTAGGCAAGGTGTGTGAGGCACTGGGAGCATTGAATGCAGGTTGGCTCAAAGTTTACACAAGATGTCATGGAAGTAGTATATGTATATGTATATACATATGTGTATGTATATGTCTATGTATATGTCTATGTATATGTATATACATATACATATATATGCATATGTGTATGGGTATGTGCAGGATCATGGGGGTCCAAACTAGGCCTCTAAGTGGCGATGAAAATTTAGAAAATCAGAGTTAGGCAACTTGATATAAAAAATTTAATAGGTTATTAACATAATTTGAAAAATGTGTAAGAACACAAGTTGTAGAAAATTGAATGTAGTTTCTAGGTTACTAGTCTTTTTTTGGAAAAAAGTAAATTTTTTTTGAGAAAATTTGAAATTTCAATGCAGTGGTACTAAATTATCAAGAAAAAGATAAGAAACAGGTGTGTGTCTGACCACCCTAAGTACAAGAAAAACATAATATTTTTTTTCTGAATTTTTAAATATAAGTAGAGGACACATGTTTAGATGTGCTAGATTTTTTTTTCAAATTTGTTTCCACGTAAATAATTAGTTATGATTTTTTTACTAGAAATTTTCAGAATTATTAAAACGTATGTGTCTAACCACCATAATTGTGTCTGTGCATTTTGAAGATTCGAAAAATGTTAAGTATTTTGAAAGTTATAGAAGTTTTTTAATCAACCTATCAATCACGATTAGATGTAATGTAGGTAGAAAATCAATAATAATTATTTATTTAATTCAAAATAAGGAAAAAGTTATATTGGTGTAAAGCTGACAATGTTTTCTATAAACCCTTTTCGTTTGATGAAATTCAGGTAAAAAAAAAGTCGTTAGCCATAAGGGCGAACTTCGAAAAACTAAACAAATTTTCAAAAATATGTTTTTTGGGTTGACTTTTCAAGTCAGACAATCTCAAACCAAATCCCGAACGGATATCCGTTAATTATATTTTTGTTATATTATTTATAATACATAATATTATATAATATAATATTATATATATTATAATATATAATATATATGTTATATATATTATTATATTATACTATATAGTACATATATTCTGTATAGTATATTATATATTATATATAGTATGCAAATTAATTATTATATATAGTATATAGTATACATATTAATTATTATATATAGCATATAGTATATATATGAAATATGAAATATTATATAAATATTATGTAATATATATTATATAATATATTTAATACATAGTATATATTATATATTTATTGATGTGCGGCCAATTCATGAGAAAGAGAGAGAGAGAGAGAGGGAGTGGGAGGGACTTGAGAGAGAGGGAGAGAGAAAGACCTGAGAGGGATGGGAAGAGAGAGCTGAGAGGGAGAGAGAGAGAGAGAGGGAGGTATAGAGGAAAGGAGAGAGAGATATATATATAGTTTGGAGGGAGAGAGGGAGAGAGAGAGGGAGGGAGAGAGAGAGAGAGAGAAAGAGAGAGAGAGAGACAGACAGACAGACAAAGAGAGAGAGAGAGAGACAGAGAGAGAGAGGGAGAGAGTCTTGAGAGGGAGATGGAGAGAGGGAGGGAGAGAGGGAGAGAGAGTGTCTTGAGATGGAGAGAGAGAGAGAAAGAGACTTGAGAGGGAGAGAGGGAGGGAGAGAGTCCAAGAGAGAGAGAGGGGTGGGAGGGACTTGAGAGTGAGAGGGATAGACAGACAGGGAGTTGAGATGGAGAGAGGGACAAAGAGATAGAGAGAGGGAGAGAGAGAGGGAGAGAGGGAGAGTTTGAGAGGAAGAGTGTTTTCCCGTGTTGGGACAGGCTCTAGAATAAGAAGTGATACAACCATCAAACAAAACCATTACAACTCAATTCAACATTCATGCCATTAAAACCTTCAAGTTTAATAACATGTCAGTAGATCATTCATGTAAAAGACCATAAAATCATCATGAATAAGAATCACTATCTTCCAATCATGGTACATAAACAAGAACATTATGCAACTTAAAAAAAAAATCCTTAAAAGACATCAAGATACATGTTAATTAGATTGTTCATGTGAAATCTATACAATGATTATGATCAACAAATAATTCATCAGTCAACCATGATGCATGAATAAACACTATATATGCACACAACTATATACATTAACAAACACTAAATTAATAGATTATTTAATATTTATTACTAAATTTTTGTCTCATCATTATACTATTAAATATTCATAAATTCAACACTAAAAATATCCATCCAACAAAATTAATTATAAAATATCCATCCAAGATCAATTTTTTTATAAATATAAGATCATTGTGTTAATAAAGTTTTGCGGTTGTCAATTGCATCTATTCATTTCTTTGTGTTTTCCTCTAGATTGGGACTATCTCCTTTCCTCTAGCCATTGTTGATGCTCATGTAAGTGGGAGAGAGGGAAGGAGAGGAAGGGAGAGGGAGAGGGAGAAAGAGAGAGTGGGAGAGAGGGAGGGAG
Organism: Sequoia sempervirens; assembly: GCA_007258455.2. Taxonomy (NCBI): domain Eukaryota; kingdom Viridiplantae; phylum Streptophyta; class Pinopsida; order Cupressales; family Cupressaceae; genus Sequoia; species Sequoia sempervirens. Next base: position 12,356 of record VDFB02278155.1, read on the forward strand.
TGGGAGAGAGGGAGGGAGAGGGAGAGAGGGAGGGAGAGGAGAGAGTGGGAGAGAGGGAGGGAGTGGAGAGTGGGAGAGAGGGAGGGAGAGGGAGAGAGTGGGTGAGAGTGGGAGAGTGGGAGAGAGGAAGGAAGAGGGAGAGAGTAGGAGAGAGGGAGGGAGTGGGAGGGAGTGGGTGAGAGGAAGGGAGAGAATGGGAGATAGTGGGAGAGAGGAGGTGATGGAGCTTCAAATTTTTGCTCCTTGTTTGTCACTCATGCCCTGCCTTATGTCGCTAGTCTTTCATGGTGTTAAAAAATTTCTAAGGGTTGGGGTTTTTAGCTTTGTCTTCATGTAAAACACTTATGTTTACTTTACGCCTGGGGTGGGATCTATTTTGTTGTTACTTTTGGAAGGTTTTTAAAACAACTTATGCCCCATCGTTTCGTCTAGGCTTGGTCCCTTTGTCCTTTAATTTTTATTTCCTCCATGGGTTTTTATTTTCCCTAAGTCTTGGTTGACCTCGTGTTTCATCTTTTAAAACAACTTATGTCATTGTTTTCCATCAGCTTAGTGATGTCCCCTTGTCCTTTTAATGAATGTTTTATTTTGTAGAAGGGATCGTATTCGTGCTACCATTAATCAAATTGCCTTCAGATATCAATGGCTGCCCGCCATCACATGATCGAGAAGTGCAAGACCTTTATTGATCGCAATATCACGGGTGGGCGCCACGTGCCCTTTCTGAAGGATGAAATCCGTGTGACCATCGATCAACTACCATTTGATCTTAGTCATTCCCCGCCATCCCATGATGAACCCACCACACTGCTTTGGTTGATTGCGATATCACAGGTGGGCGCCACATGTCCCTTTTGGCATGGATGAAGGAGATCAGTTTGTGTGTTGTCGATCAAACTTCATCAGATATCAACAGTTGCCTGTCATCGCGTGATCCAAAGCTGCAGTATCATTACGAATCGTGATATCACAGGTGAGTGCCACGTGTCTCATTTGATGAAGCCGAAAGAATAAGGAAATACATTAATCTGGTGTTAAATACATTCAAAGGCAGGTTACTAAAGTGCTCTCAGGGTGCACATGTTTTAAATCGATGGATCTGTTATAATCTAGATGGGAAAGCTGCTTGCTAGTTAAGGATAAGGTTGGCGACTGTGTTAAAGAATCAAGATCACTAATGTTTAAGATCTATGGCTGCCCGCCATCGCGTGATCCAAAATTGCAAGGTTTTTATTGATCGTGATATTGCAGGTGACTGCCACATGTCTCATCCGGTGGAGCCGAAGAAACAATTAAATACTTTAACCTAGTTTTAATATGTTATGTTGCGGGTTACTAAAATGCTTGTGAGATGCATGTGCTTCAACTCAATGAAGATGTTATGATCTTAGCTGAAAAGGTGCTCGCTAGATAATGATAAGGCCAACTAATGTTTTGAAGGAACAAGATCGCCATTGTTCAAGATCTACAGTTGCCTGCCATCGCGCGATCCAAAGTTGCAGGATCTTTACCAATTACGATGTCGCAGGCAACCGACACATGGACTTCCTTCATGGCGTATGGTATGGTGGGCCCTTTATTGCCATGTTGGCGATTGCGTCAGCCTATTTTGAAGGTAGCCGTTAGATGATTTGATCAAACTGAAGGATCAACAACTAAGGTTTAAATTTGCATCAAATATGGTTGGATCCATTCGTGCAACCTGCGAGTGAGCTTTAATGGCGGATGAGACACTTGCTAGCACAATTTGATTGAAATACAATTAATTCTCATGCTTTATTTATATCACAAAGCATTCGAGTATTTTGCGGAGCAGTCTCAGAGCTGAAGGTGGAATTGCAAGTCTCTGCGGCCATAATTTGGGATTTCTGTGAACAAATCCGTGAGTTTATTTTCTGTGTTTCCTGATCATTCTGCACTTGAATTTGGGAAATGATTTGCTATGAGCTTGTTGATGAATGTGTTAGGGCTAAAGTTTAATTATAATTGTGAGAAATTACAGTGTTTTGTCTTGTAATTTTTTATCTTTGGTTAGTCCTAGCTATTTGCATTATAATGTTGTAAAGAAGCCCTAGTTTTTCTGAAATGACACCACCCAAGCAACATTCTGGCTAGATTGAATATTTGAAAAGAAACCTGTATGATGATTTCCTGGATTAGTTTCCCTTGTCAACAAATGATAGGAGGAAGGGATTGGTTTTGATGCGAGGGAAAATCCTGGGGGAAGGGTTAGTGTATAATTGCTCCAACATTGCCAATGCTAGGGTTCCTCTCACAGGTTTGGAAATGTTCAGATTGTGGTATGGACAGAGGAATTTTCCTCACCCCTTTTCAAATGGATGGATGTATAATATGGGGAAGCTGGTGGTACCAAATGTTTTCCCTGATGTAGACCTGCTTAGGGTAGTGGCTGCAAGATATGACCCTGTCACACGAGTAATTAGAGATAATGATGGAGGTGTTCTACTGAGTATTAAAAGAGAAGAGGCCCAACAATTTTTTGACCTGAGTGAAATTAGTGAAGACTTGGTTCCTATCAATCTTGAGGAGATGAAGCAGGAATATGTAAAATTGAAGTCTTGTTTTAGAGCTAAGTTGCTTCCACCTCATTTGGCTAGTGTAGGAGGTTCAAGATTTCATATCATCCCTAGTGACCAGGAACCTTTCAGATTAAATTTTCTTGAAAATAATTTCTTGGCTACTTTCTATTCATTATGTCATATTTTTGGGATTCAGTCCTGGTGCGGTGATGCCCATTGCTTATATGTTCATGGGGGTGCAAATACAACACCCTAACTTCTCAGTGACCTATTCCTTTGCCCCTTTCTTGGCTAAGAGGATACATGAAAGGTTGTCAAATTTGCAGAACAATGATATCGACACTCAATTATTTTGGTATTCTATGTTGATGCATATGTTCTTGTTCAAGAACATTGACTTTTTCTCTGAGAGGATGAAATTAAGGCAATCGGTTGATGGAGAAAAATTTCCAATACAAATATGGGCTGCAGATTTATCTTGTAATAAGGAAAGCACCAGTTATGTACAATTTGATAATTGCTTTGCTTCCAAATTGAAGGCTAGACTGATAGTGAATATACCTAGGATCCCTAAAGAACTGCATGATTTCCTAAGGCCAAAGGGAATGAAGGAAAAATTAAAAGTCTGCCATAATTGGGGTGACATTATCCCATATCTAGTCAGCACTGTTTTGAGACTATACGATTTCCAGGGAGCCCCTCATATATTTCCATACAATGTACCACCAAGAGTGGGGTTTGCTAAAGTTATGTGAAAAATAGGTTGTATTCATGAGGAAAACCTCACTGGGAGGGGTAAGGGAACATTTTTCCTTGATTATATAGTGGTGTCTGATTTTGTTTGTTCAAAGGGAGGCTAGGAACATTTTGATAAATTCTTTGATGATTGCCATTTGTGGTGTGGTCCAAAGTGGCATCATGATCCTGAGGGTTTCTTTGCTCTTTTCAGACAAAGAATAAAAGTTGGCAAGTTTGTACATGAGTTCAACTTCCCTGAGGACCTTATTAGAAATGAGTTCGACCCAAATAAGGAGTTGAACAAGGAGAAATGGATAGCTTATGATAAGCTATTAGATATTGTGCACAAAATGGATCCCAAGCATGATCCATTATTGGAATTCATTCCATACCATAAGAAAATTGATTTTCTGATGGAGAACTTCAAGGAGATTATGGGCACTTTGAGAACCAAAAAGATAAACTTAGAGCTGAGCTTGGGTGTACAAGAACAAGCTTCCAGACCAATTGAAACAAGGCCAACATATCATCCTATAGAAATGTGGCCCATTTATAGAAGGAAAAAGGATAACAACAATAATGAGGAAGAAGTGGACAGAAAAAGAAAGCAAATAATGAAAGTGCCTCCACAACTAGGTCAAAAATTTAAAGTGCATGGGGCAATCAAAATTATTGATTTAGAATCATCACCAGAAGATAATCCCTCATCACCACCATTCGAGAAAAGCCCTAAGAGGCAAAGAATTGATCAACCACAGGAGGATTTGATGGATGAAATCATTGTGACTGATTAGGACATGCAAGTTGGTATGCCATCCCCTCCTAGGCCAGCTGAATTGGTTTTATCTGATTTAGATATGAAAGGAAAAAGTGTACAAGATGCAAGAATGGAAGCATGCAAGGAGTTTCTAGATGATAATACATTTGTAAAAACCCCTATATTCCTGCAATTGGTATGGAGGATGAAATTTGAAGAATATCAAGATAAATGTAAGAGGAGAAGAGAACTAAGACTTGATAGGTCAGACCAAGAGAATCATGAGGAGGTGAAAGCTGAATTGATGGAAGAATTCAAGAACATCACTCCTGAAGAAGGTAGAAAACTGGTGAGTTAGGATGGTGTATTGATTCTTCCTGAATGGGAAATTGCAGATGTTGTAGCATTTAATGCTATTTTGAAGTCCAAGCATCCCTTGCAAGATTTTAGTGAAGAAGAAGTCAAGGCAGCACTTCAAGACTCCTCTTTCAGTGAAGATGATGAAACCTTTGGAATTTGGGCATTGGCCCCACAAGGGAGAAAACCAGATGTTTCTGACATTAATCCAAATTTCAGAGGAGGATTAATAATAAAGAGAGCTTCAGAGACCTCAACCATTGAGGCCACTAATTTGACTGTTAATGTGGCCAAATTGGCCCAAAAGACTGCTGAAAGGGAGGAGGCTGAAAAGAAAAGCCTAATGGAGAAGTATAACCTCTTGATTGAGGAATACAACAGAAGAATGTAGAGTTGCAGACTGAGGTGGAGAGGTTTAGGTATAAGTAGATTGGGGAGACATCAAGTGCTCCAGGAACCAGTACATTACCTTCCACAGTAGGGTCAGTGCCTCCTACTTCTCCAATTATTTCCACACCAGGATCTCCCAGTCAGAATCCTGCCCTCACCCCTTCTTTAGAGGAAATTGAAGAAGAAACAAAGTGCTCTGTTGATCCTACAAAGAAGCATCTCTTGCAAAAAATTGATGAATTGCAGGCATCATTAAAGGTAAGTGAGGAGGGATCTCTTTTAAAGAAAAAGGAGATTGTTACTACTGTCTTGAGGCATTTAAATGAAAAGGTTGATATTAAATTGCTATCTATACATTCTTTATATTCTTTTTTGTTAGAAGCAATAAAGAATATTGATAGGGATCAGGAGGTAGTGACACCATTGATTGAAAATTGGATCCCTAGGGCCAGTGATTTGGATATCATGTATAAGGCCTCAAGGTTTGATACAAATAATAGGCCCCAATCATTAAAGCCTACTCAAGTATTAATTAAGTCATTGCAGGGTTTTCAAACCTTACCAGATGATTTGAGTAGGAAGATTAAGGATTTGGTGAAGAATTTTAATGATTGGGGTAACACATTGCTACTTGATATAATTGATAAGCAAGGGAAAATTAGGTCACTCCAACAATGGCAGGATCAAGCAAGTGAGGTCATCAATGATCAGATTAAATTAATTTGTGATGACTCAGATTATGATTTGTTGGTGGGCTGTATGGATAAGATTATTGACACCAGCTCATTTTTGGAATCTTTTGAAAGGGATGCAAATCAGGTAGCGGTAAAATACACACCTTATAATGCCAAGGTGGATGAGGTAATTAATTTTGACTGGTCGACTGATGAAGAATACCAGAAATGGCTAACTAAATATTGGACTGAGGAAGAGTAAAAAGAGTGGACTACTAACAGGTGGAAAATCAGATGATGCGGTTACAACAGTTCCAGTTTTGTGTTGATGACATTCTTGATGTAGGTTTCTTGTGGTTTTTTTTGTTGCATCAACTTTCCTCAGCTGACATGATGAACAAGAATATTCTCTGGGGTGATGGTTGTTGTAACAAATTTTGGAATATCACTAGGTGCTCCAATTGGATGGTGACATGTGTACTTTCTGGCCTGATGCTTGTTTGCTCCTTCATTCTCTATAAGAAGGATTTCAAGGCTAGAAGTACGGGTTAGCAAGTTAGATAATTTTGTCTAGTCTAGGTGAAGTTGCAGAGAAAATTGTAAAGTCCAATGGTTTTAGAGAAATTCAATTTAGGTTTTGAGTCATTATGTAATAGGTTTTGAATTCATGGGGATTTAATGTTGTATGACAGTACTAGCATTTGAGTTGAAATGATAAATTCAAGCTCATGTCTCTCCATTGTACATGCATATCTAAACTTTGAATGAAATAACTAAGGGTTGTTTTATCCATCTCACTATTGTGGTGTGTATGATTCTATTTTAGCTTTAATTCAAGGAATTAATTAAAATGCTTGAATGGGATTATAGGCGGATATGTTCTATATAAGGATTTGATAAGTAGTATTGGGTTAGAATGCATACTGATGAAATTGTAATGCAATATTGTCAGGGATCTTATATGTCATGTATTAAATCTGTTATAAACTTCTAGATGCTTATGAATTTGACTCCTGCAATGGATATATGACACTGATCTAAGTTGTACTTATTAGTGTAGTTCAGTATTTGTTTTTATTTTCCTAGAGCTTTCTACAAATTGAAAATCAATGATTATCTTATACAATGGATTGTGTTTAGTTATCTCATGCTCCAGATAGTTGATATTGTCTAGGAACAACCAATTCTAGTTGATATTGAGCTATTAAGTGAGATTATCTGGTATTGTTAATGTCATTTATAATAATGGTGCAGAGGTTGTAAACACATTAAGGGATCACCCTCCTGGGTCTTACAGAGCCCGAAGTGTAGGAGGCTTTTTTAAAGTACTCGTCAGTTGGTCCAGGTCTTTTGAGCTGCCTTTGATTGGAATTGGCAATTCCATAGGTATATTAGAAGAAAACCTGGTTACATTGTAAAAAAGAACCAACAAAATGGCAACTCTACTTGGGAGCTAATTTTAATATTTCTTTTCAGTATGTCAATTTTCCATTTTGCATAGAGTTATCATAATGTTTCTGTGATTTGAAGGTTGAGCCTATAATTTTGTGTTAGGTTTGTCCATTTCTTCTATTTTCATAAGTGTAAAGATTTATGTTGTAAAGCACTTTTATCTGTTGTCAGTACAAGGTTCCAAAGGTTTTTATATTCTACCATGTGTCTTTAGGTATTTGGTATTCCCAAGAAAATTTGGTGGCGGCTTTGAAGTCTCTGCACCAATGTGCATTTTATTGTGAAAGGTTAATTGTAAGTGGAAAGAAATTTTGGACAAGTACGAAGAATGAAGAACACCAGGTCATTCATGAAGAATCATCCAGAACAGAAATTAGAAGGTGAACTTCCCAAACTGAAGAAGAAGGACTGGATAAAGAAAAGACCAGAATCTAGTAATGTTGCTCCTGCGTCACAGGACTCTGTACACCAAGGTATAAGTAGGCTTTTACACCCTATCCCTGAGAATCTTGAAGAGGTGTCTAGAATTTTTGAGTTAGACAGTGGTGGATTTTTTGATTCATTATTTGATACACCGGTTCAAGAAGATGTGACATGTTAGAATAAAGGGCTTGTTAGTATCAAATATGTTGAAAAGAGAAGAGGCAGGAGTAGAAGTCGAAGCCATCATAGAGAATGCACTAGTGATGTGCCTCCTCCTCATGCTGAAAATGATGTAAAACCTTTATTGTCTAAACATGTGCTGGAAGAGGTTAATCTAATAGACCTAGATGATACATCCGGTTCTGAGGTGACTTTTCTTGACCCTGATGATTTTTTTGGAGACATTAATTTTTTGAGGTGGGAAATCAAAAAGCAAGTTGAGCTCAGGAAGAAAAGAGAAAAAGAAAGAGAAGCAGAGTTGAGGGATGTTGTGATTGAAAGGGATAGGTTGATGAGATAGTTGGCAACAATGAAGCTCCCGAACCAAGCAAAACCTAAACCAAGTGCTGAGGGTCTGGTTGTACAAAAGGTTGCTAATAAGGAAGCAAAACCTGTGTCTAAAGAAAACCTTGGAGCTCCCAGCGAGGATAAGGGAAAACCCAAACTTGCCGACCCAAAACCCTCAAATCATGATAAGTCTCAACCAAGTAATACCAACCCTAAGCCTGTTGTGGATAAGGGAAAAAAAAAGGTTGAGGGGATTAAAATAAAAGAGAAGGTGACTCCCCATCCCACTCAACAAGATCTCCAGCCACATGTGTCATTTCAAATAGAATCTACCTTAGAAAATGCTAGGAAGGAGAGTGAGGATCTGGCAGAGGAGTTGGAGAGAACAAAAATTGAGGCTACAAATGCAAAAATGAAGAGGAAAATAAGTTTCCTAAAGATGTCAAACATGGATGAGGCTACACAAGCTGCAACCTCATCAAATCACCAAGATGTTTTAAAGGGAAGTCCTAAAAATAATCCAGACCCCACTATAAATAATTCTAGCTTGAAGACTCATACAAATAGGTCTATAAATCCTAGCCAGGATGGCTCTAGAGTACAAGATTTAGGGTCTGGTGTTGATCCTCAGATGAATGAAGGATTATTTCAACGATGACCTATATAGTTGGAAAGGTATAGGCCATTATTCTTTGATGGTATCCCTAGTTATCCAAATCCCATCGCTACTGACTTGAGAGAAAAGATGAATAAGTTTACTGACAATAATGTTGTAACAACAGAGGAACACTTAAAGGCTTTTATGGATATGCTAAATGATTATGAGGTAGAAAATGAAGATGTTGTAATGAAATTGTTTGTACAAGCTCTGGTAGAAGATGCAAGGGATTGGTATAGAGGTCTACCTAATGCTAGTATTGGTTCATGGGATGAGTTTGAGAAGTGTTTCAAGGAGCAGTATGGTGATAAAACTAATGCTAGTTTCATGCTAAATGAATTTAATAACATCAAGAAGTCATTGAATGAGCCTGTGAAAAAGTTTAATTTAAGATTTCAAAAAGCAATGTATACATTGTTTCAGGTTTTGAGGCTTGATGAAAATGTTTTTTTAACTACATATTTCAATGATTTTGATGCTAAAATGGCATATCTCCTCAGAGATAACGACCCTCAGACTATAAGGAATGTATTTAGGGTGGCTATAAATATTGAGAGTAAAAGAAGAGCTTCTGGGAAGTATGGTAGGAGAAAAGATCCTACACTTTTAAAAAATCCTAGGACTAAGATTGAGAAAGTTTCTGTTGCAAAGCCTAAGGATGATGAAAAGTGGGAAAAGGTTTATAATACTCTGAAAGATATAAATCAAAATATTGCTAAGCAAGAGAAGGGTATAGGGAATGAAAGGAAATCCTACGATAGAAATTATAGGCAACCTAGATTGCAAAATTATCCTTACAATAGAAATTAGAAAGATGGAAAACCAATCTTGCCTAGCCAGAAGCCCAAAAATGATCAGCTTATACCAAACCCCTTGCAGAAACATTCAGTGAATCTAGTACTAGATAGACCATGGTGTGAAGTGTATGAACATTCACATGATCAAAATTATTGTGGTGTTGCTCAATTGCTTGTTGCTGAGGAAATAGAGGAGGATACTTAGGAGCAGACATCAGAATATGAGCAAAATGATGTAGATGTTTGTATGGCTAGGTCATACATTGATGAGGTAGAATGTTCTTTTGATGATGAAATATAGGAAGTTGATGTGGATAATCAGAGACAGAGAAGTGATATGTATCATCAACAAGTCTTTTCTGATGAGGAAGATGACTTTGATCATAATGCTTACAATATGGAGCAGGCTGAAGATTCAATGCCCTTAAGGAGACCATCAAAACAAGAGATTGAAAGATTGAATGAAGAAATGGCTACTCAAATGAGAAGTTCACTTCAATTGAGAAATAGGGCCATGGGTGGTGAGTAGGGTAAACCTGCTAGCTTGTTTATTAAAGAACAAAATGACAAAAACAAAGGTATTAAGGTTGACAACAAAAAATATGTTGTAAAAGTCAAAGAGGTTAAGAATGATAAGGTTTGGACCAAAAAGAATGAAACCCCAAAGCCTCAAGAAGATGTGACTTCATCACTGGTGAAGACCAAGGTGATTACAAAGGTAGCTGAACCTATTGCAGAAGATAAGAAGAAAAAGAAGCTAGGAGGAAGTAATCAACAAGAGAAAAAGGAAAATGACGAAGGTATGATGTCTAATTTTCCTAAATATACACCTGTAGATATGTTTCATGTGCTTTCTTAGGTTAAAGTAAATGTATCTTTGTTAGAAATGATGAGAATAAATGAACACAAAGAAAAGACAATAGCCTTGATCACAGATGTTGCTGGTAATAAGACTAAACAAGGGAGTGGTAAAGAAGTGAAGGATAAAGGTAAAGAAAAGGAAGTGGAGGGAATTGTGTCACAAATTCCCCCTGTGTATTTAGGAAATTCTATTAACATGTGCCTTAAAAACATAACCCCTTTTTTCTCAAGTGTTGATATAAATGGAAAAATGTTAAAGAACTGTATGATAGATTCAGGGGCATCAAATAATGTTATGCCAGTAAAAATAATGGAGGAAATGTGCTTGACAGTAGATACTACTCAAGGTAAATGTTATGCTATGGATGCAAGAGAAGTGCCAGTTATTGGAACTATCAGAGCATTGCCTTATAAATTGACTCAGTACCTTGACAAAGATTTAGTCATGACTGTATTAGTCATAGAAATCCTTCTCATTTTGGGATGCTTTTGTCAAGAAAATGGAGTGCATCAATGGGGGGTAACATGCAATGTGATTTTTCATTCGCTACTTTCTCCATTGATGGTAAGGATATCAAAATTGAAAGGGAATCAAAAGTATCTCATATGATTGAGCATGGCCTGATTGAAAAATATGACATGTTTTATTGACAGTGGTATAGATGAATTCAGGGTTGAGGAATTTTCTAGCAATTGTGACAAGCCTACTGCATTGATTGATACACAAATTAAAAAAATGTAAGAATCTGATGACTTGTGGACTACGTATTTTGACGGTGCAAGTTCAAAGGAAGGCTTTGGTGCAGGTGTCTTGTTACGGTCACCAAGTGGGAAGACATTCAGGTTCTCTTTCACTCTGTTATTTGAATGCACAAATAATGTGGCAAAGTATGAAGCCTTGTTATTAGGGTTGAGATTGGCTGAAAAACATGGGATCAAGAAGCTCAAGGCAATTGGGGATTCTGAGCTTGTGGTCTCTCAAGTTAGATCCAAGTATGTATCAAAGAACAAGAGGTTGAAATAGTATATGAATGTTGTTTGGGATGAATTGGAGAGCTTTGATGCATTTGGACTAGGATGGATGGAGAGAGGTCAAAATAAGGTGGTAGATTTATTAGCCAACATTGCATTAAAACCAGATGATATATCTTATGCTGGAATTTCAAAGGTCGAGGTGCAAAGTAGGCCATCTGTCCCTGATAATATAAAAAATTGGCAAGTTTTTGATAATGATGATGACATATTAAGGTTTTTGAATTGTGTGGGAGAGTATGAAAATCAGGAAATTGAATTTGGAGCTTTTGTTGAAAATATTGATGGTAAGGATACCATATTTGGAAATGAGGTCATTCAGTTAAAGACAAACACAATTCCAAAGGGTCTAGTTGTACTAGAAAGAGTGTTTGATAATCAAGATAAGAAAAAGGCTAATCACATTGTTCCCCATCCTGATGACTTGGAAGAGATAAATCTTGGAACATAAGCATCCCCAAAGAAGGTGTATATTGGAAAGAAAATGTCACCAAAGGTGAGAAGGATGCTAATTGACTTATTAAGGAAGTTTAGGCATGTGTTTGCATGGTCCTATGATGACCTTAAGGCATACAGGGAGGATAGTTTCCAGCATGAGATTCCTTTGCATGATTATGCCAAGCCATTCAGACAAAAGAAAAGGCCTATTAATCCCACTTTAGCCCCCAAAATGCAAGAAGTGTTAATGAAACTAAGGGATGCATGAATCATCAAGCCAATCAGACATTCATCCTGGGTATCAAACTTGGTACCAGTAAGGAAGAAAAATGGAGACATCAAGTTATGTGTAGATTTCAGAAATTTGAATGTGTCTTCATTAAAAGATAATCATCCATTACCCAATATGGAAGCCATGTTGCAAAGGGTGACATGCTATGAATTAATGTCTATGATGGATGGTTTTTTTGGTTATAACCAACTTATGGTCAAAGAGTCTAAGTTGTTTAAGACAACTTTCACTACACCATGGGGAACATGTGTTTATGTAAGAATGCCATTTGGTCTAACAAATGCAGAGCCACTTTTCAAAGAGCCATGGATGTGGCATTTTCATATTTAATTAATTTTTTTTTGGTGATCTACCGAGATGACTTGACAACATATTCTAAAAAGGAAGAGGATCATTGTGAGCATCTGGAGAAGATATTCATTAGAGCTTTGGAGTATGGTATTTCTTTGAATCCAAAGAAGTGTGTGTTCGGGGTACTAGAGGGGAAGTTATTGGGACATATTATTTCCAAGGATGGAGTAAAAATTGATCCAGAGAGGGTAATTGCAATTGATAAAGTTCCACAACCCCGAAATGTCAAAGGAATACAATCTTTCTTTGGAAAAATAAACTTCTTAAGGAGGTTTGTGACAAATTTTGTTGAGATAGTTCACCCTATTTCCAAAATGCTCAAGAAAGGAGTCAAGGTTGAATGGGATAATGAGTTTGTGCAGGCTTTCCAAGCCATTAAGCAAGCAATAAAGGAGGCTCATGTCTTAAGAACTCCTAATTTTTCCAAACCATTACAGATTTTATCATTTGCTTCATTCCACACAATTATAGCTATGTTATTGCAAAAGAATGTAGAAGATTTTGAACAGCCTATGGCCTTTTTCAGCAAATCTTTACAAGTTGTAGAACTTAAGTATGATATAAATGAAAAATATGCATATGCACTGGTAAAAGCAGTGAAGGATTTTAGGCCTTATTTGATGGGAGCTATTGTAATTTCCTATGTGCCTAGTGCTATTGTTAAGGACATTTTCACACATCAGGAAGTGTTAGGAAGAAGGTGTAGGTGGATAAATCAGATCCAGGAATTCAATATTGAGGTCCAGATTACCAAACTAGTGAGAGGACAAGGATTGGTCAAGCTTATGGTCCAAAGTAATCTAGAAGAAAATCAGATAAATTTGCTAGAAGAGGAGAATAGATCACACATATGTGATATGGAGCATTCTGAATGGTATAAAGATGTGATATATTATTTGCAAAGAATGAAATTTCTTGACAACTTGAGTGAAAATGAGAAAAGAACATTGAAGTTACATTCTATAAAATATGTTATTGTAGATGGAAAGCTCTGGTCGAGAAATGGAGAAGGTGTTATGCTGAAGTTTGTTGACCAAGATCAAGCAAAAGAACTTTTGAGTGAGATGGATGGTGGAGTTTGTGGAGGGCATTATATGGCTAAAAAAATTGTACATAAGATAATGAGGGCTGGATTTTGGTAGCCTACAGTTTTTAAGGATGCACACCAACTAGTGACGACATGTGATGCTTGTTAATGTTTCTCTAGTAAGTTAAAATTTTCTGGTGACTTGCCTCTAAAAATAGTTATAGTACAAGCTCCATTCTAGCAGTGGGGTATTGATTTTGTAGGAGAGATAGCATGTAAATCTAGTGGAGGTCACTCATGGATATTGGTGGCCACTGATTATTTCACCAAGTGGGTGGAAGTGATTCCAACAAAGAAAGCCACTAGTAAAGTGGTAATTGAATTCCTAATGAGCAACATATTGACTAGATTTGGATGTCCAGAAAGGATTGTGTCAGACAACGCAATGTGTTTTAGATATGAGGAATACATAGAATTTTGCAAGAAGCATGACATCCAAATTTCTTATTCATCACCATACCACCCACAGGGAAATGGACAGGCATAATCAAGCAATAAAAGCTTGATGAAGATTATTAAAAGAATCCTGTATCAAAATAAGAGGGCTTGGGATTCTAAGCTAAGATTAGTAGTCTAGACAGATAAGGTAACTGTGAAGAAGGCCATAGGTTGTGCCCCATTTGACTTGGTTTATGGGATAAATTCCAGGTTGCCCCAAAAAAACTTAATGGAAATGTATAAGTTTGTCCAGATGTATGATAATGAAATTGATGATAAGATGCAATTGAGAGTGGAAGCTCTTATAGAATTAGATGAAACCAGGAGGGAAGCACAAAAGAGAAATGAAAAGTTGCAGTTGCAAGTAAAGAATTTGTATGACAAGAAGGCAACTGCAAGGAGTTTCAAAGATGGAGATTTGGTTTTAATGTGGAATGCCAGACTAGAAGATAAGGGGAAACATGGGAAATTTGATGCAAACTGGTTGGGTCCATTTTTTATCAATGGTAACTGGGGTGAAGATTCTTACTTCCTCCAAGATATGATAGGGGATATTCTTGAACTGCCAGTTCATGGATAGTTCTTGAAGTTATACTTCACTTGAAGTAATCTTTTCCATGAATAGTAGTTTAGGTTTGTATATTTTGTATATATTTTGTACATAGTTTGGGTTGTTTTGTCCAAACAATCCTGTTTTGGTCGTCTCTACCTCTTGGCCTGCTCTACCTGAGATTCTGAATTCTTGCTTCATTCCAGTTGAATGAACGTCCCCAACTAGAGCCACTGATGGAGCTTCAAATTTTTGCTCCTTGTTTGTCACTCATGCCCTGCCTTATGTCACTGGTCTTTCATGGTGTTGGAAAATTTCTAAGGGTTGGGGTTTTAACTTTGTCTTCATGTAAAACCCTTATATTTACTTTACGCCTGGGGTGGAATCTATTTTGTTGTTACTTTTGGAAGGTTTTTAAAATAGCTTATGCCCCATCATTTTGTCTAGGCTTGGTCCCTTTGTCCTTTAATTTTAATTTCCTCCACAGGTTTTTATTTTCCCTAAGCCTTGGTTGACCCCATGTTTCATCTTTTAAAACAACCTATGTCGTTGTTTTCCATCCGCCTAGTGATGTCCCCTTGTCCTTTTAATGAATGTTTTATTTTACAAAAGGGATCGTATTCATGCCACCATTGATCAAATTGCCTTCAGATATCAATGGCTGCCAACCATCGCGTGATCGGGAAGTGTAGGACCTTTATTGATTGCAATATCATGGGAAGGCGCCACGTGCCCTTTCTGAAGGATGAAATCCACATGACCATTGATCAACTACCGTTTGATCTCAGTCATTCCCCGCCATCCCGTGATGACCCCACAACACTACTTTGGTTGATTGTGATATCATGGGTGGGCACCACGTGTCCCTTTTGGCATGGCTGAAGGAGATCAATTTGTGTGCCATCAATCAATCTTCATCAGATATCAACGGTTTCCCACCATCACATGATCCAAAGCTACAGTATCTTTACAGATCACAATATCACGGGTGAGTGCCACGTGTCTAATCTGATGAAGCTGAAAGAATAAGGAAATACATTAATCCAACCTTAAATACATTAAAAGGAGGGTTACTAAAGTGATCTCAGGGTGCACATGTTTTAAATCGACAGATCTGTTATAATCTAGATGGGAAAGTTGCTTGTTGGTTAAGGATAAGGCTGGCGACTATGTTGAAGGATCAAGATCACTAATGCTTAAGATCTACGATTGCCCACCATTGTGTGATCCAGAATTGCAAGGTTTTTACTGATCACGATATTGCGGGAGGCTACCACATGTCTCATCTGGTGGAGCTGAAGAAACAATGAAATACTTTAACCTAGTTTTAATATGTTATGTTGTGGGTTACTAAAATGCTTGTACGATGCACGTGCTTCAAATCAATGAAGATGTTATGATCTCTGCTGAAAAGGTGCTCGACAGATAATGATAAGGCCAACTAATGTTTTTAAGGAACAAGATCGTTGTTATTCAAGATCTACGGTTTCCCACCAACGCACGATCCAAAGTTGCAGGATCTTTACCGATTGCGATGTCGCGGGCAACCGCCACGTGGATTTCCTTTGCAGCGTATGGTATGGTGGGCCCTTTATTGCTAGGTTGGTGATTGCGTCAGCCTATTTTGAAGGTAGCCATTAGATGATTTGATCAAACTGAAGGATCGACGACTAAGATTTAAATTTGCATCAAATATGGTTGGAGTCATTCGTGTAGCACGCGAGTGAGCTTTAATGAGAGATGAGACACTTGCTAGCACAATTTGATTGACATAAAATCAATTCTCCTGCTTTATTTGTATCACAAAGAATTCAAGTATTTTGTGGAGCAGTCTCAGAGCCGAAGGTGGAATCGCAAGCCTCTGCGGCTAGAATTTGGGATTTCTACGAACAAAGCTGTGAGTTTATTTTTTGTGCTTCCCAGTCATTCTGCACTTGAATTTGGGAAAGGATTTGGTGTGAGCTTGTTGATGAATGTGTTAGGGCTATAGTTTAATTATAATTGTGAGAAATTGCAGTGTTTTGTCCTGTAATTTTTTTTTATCTCTAGTTAGCCCTGGCTATTTGAATTATAACGTTGTAAAGAAGCCCTAGTTTGTCTGAAATGGCACCACCTAAGCAACATTCTGGCTAGATTGAATATTTGAAAAGAAACCTATACAATGATTTCCTCGATCAGTTTCCGTTGTCAATGAATGATAGGAGGAAGGGATTGGTTTTGATGCGAGGTAAAATCCTGGGGGAAGGGTTAGTGTATAATTGCTCCAACATTGCCGATGTTAGGGTTCCTCTCATAGGTTTGGAAATGTTTAGATTGTGGTATAGGAAGAGGAATTTACCTCACCCCTTTTCAAATGGATGGATGTATGACATAGGGAAGCTGGTGGTACCAAATGTTTTCCTTGATTTAGACCTGCTTAGGGTAGTGGCTGCAAGATATGACCTTGTCACATGGGTAATTAGAGATCATGATGGAGGTGTTCTGTTGAGTATTAACAGAGAAGAGGTCCAACAGATTTTTGACCAGAGTGAACCTAGTGAAGACTTGGTTCCTATCAATCTTGAGGAGATGAAGCAGGAATATGCAAAATTGAAGTCTCTTTTTAGAGCTAAGTTGCTTCCACCTCATTTGGCTAGGGTAGGAGGTTCAAGATTTCATATCAGCCCCAGTGACTAGGAACCTTTCAGATTAAATTGTTTTGCAAATCATTTCTTGGCTGCTTTCTATTCATTATGTTAGATTTTGGGTTTCAGTCTTGGTGCAGTGATGCCCACTGCTTATATGTTCATGGGGGTGCAAATACAACACCCTAACTTCTCTATGACCTATGAATTTACCCCTTTCTTGGCTGAGAGGATACATGAAGGGTTGTCAAAGTTGCAGAACAATGATACCAACACTCAATTCTTTTGGTATTCTATGCTGATGCATATGTTCTTGTTAAAGAACACTGAATTTTTCTCTGAGAGGATGAAATGAAGGCAATTGGTTGATGGAGAAAGATTTCCAATACATATATAGGCTGTAGATTTATCTTGTAATAAGGAAAGCACTAGTTATAATGTGCAATTTGATAATTGATTTGCTTCCAGATTGAAGGCTAGACTGATGGTGAATATACCTAGGATCCCTGAGGAATTGCATAATTTCACAAGGCCAAAGGGGAGGAAACCAGAATTAAAATTTTGCCATAATTGGGGTGAAATTCTCCTATACCCAGTTAGCACTGTTGTGAGAGTATACGGTTTCTAGGGAGCCCCTCATATATTTTCATACAATGTGCCACCAAGAGTGGGGTTTGTTGGTTCTCATTTGTGATCATATGGTTTGTCCTTGATGAAAAAATCCCTTTCTGTTGATTCTACTTGTTGAAAGTTTCAGATTGGTTTCTCATGCTTTATCTTGGTACAATTTTGTCTATATGGTTTACATGTCTTGGCATTCAGTGGACAGTTTACATTCAGAATTTTAATATCTTATGGTACTGTTCAGTTTGAGCTTCGTGCAGTCTTAGGTTATCTTATTTGTACATTGTTTCGGTGACAAGAAAGAACATATTGGCGTGAGAATTCCAGGGTCTCCCCAATCCATTTCTCTGTTAAACGTCTGTGTTGCCTATCGGCAAGATGTTTCTGATGTCATGACGATTGGATTTTACTTACAGAAAACTTTTGGTAGGACTTCTCCATTGTTTTGGCGACAGAAAAGGATCATATCGGCATGAGTTATACCATCGGAATGATGTCTTAGCGAACTCATCATGTCTCCCCGACTGGCAACAAAGGGTGCTCATCAGTGAGAGGTTTTTCTTCGTTGTAATGTCTTGGTGAACTTACTTTAGTCTTGTTGACCACCGGTGGAAAAATTGCATATTGGCAGGAGGTCTCACCTTCGGTGTAATGTCATAGCGAACCCGTCAGGTCTTGCCGACTAAGTCTTATGAGGGGCTTTCAATGAGAGGAAAAATATGTTCTCAGCAAAATGCTATTCATCATGTTCAAACTGAATCTAGTATAAGGAATAACGAGGAAGAGTTCATAAACAGTAGCTCTAAAATGGTAGAGTATCCTAGATTTGGAACTCCACAGTTCGAAGGAACAAACTTTATTATATGGAAAAATAGGATGGAAACATACTTACTTTCTTTAGGATCTGAAGTGTGGGAAGCAGTTGAAAAGGGCTATACTACATCTGCAACATCTCCTTCCACTCTTGAAGAGAAGAAAGCACTTGAATTTAATACCAGAGCTATAAATGCTATTTTTAATAACTTGCCAAATAAACTCATTACAAAAGTCATTCATTACAGCAGTGCTAAGGAAGTTTGGGACAAGTTGACTGAAATGAATCAGAATAGTGAGTTACAAGAGGAGATATCTTTGGATACTAAAATAAGTTGTGAAACATCTGAGAGTGAAGAAGGTGTAAACCTTCATAGTTTTGAAAAGAAGTCCAAGGAGATCATTAATGAATATTTAAATGATCAAGAAACTTGTGTAAAATTAGATCAATCTTTGGGTGAAGTTAACTCTGAACAGGAATTTGATGAACCAGAAAGTGAGGTTGATTTGGAAGGTGAACTCCTATGTGCCTTAGATACTATTAAGCAACTTAGAAAATAAAATCAGTTTTTAACAAGATAGCTTTAGCAAAAAGAGAGTTTGGAAGTCAATTTAAAAGACAAGGATGAATTGTGTAATAAACTAAAAAATGAGATTGATTCTTTAAAGAAATATTTAGATAATGATTCCTTGTTAAAAGAACTAACTCTTAAGGATGATATGATTATAAGTCAGAAAATTGAAATTGAAGAATATAAGAGAATTGTAGACGCTGTGAGTTCTGATTTGGAGATTAAAAAGATTGTTTGTCTAAAACTTGATGAAGAGGTAGTTTCTTTAAGAAAAGAGCTTGAAAGTATCAAGCTCAATCTGGTAAAATTCAGAAATTTTATCATAGTACTAATATATTGAATGAGATGTTGGGCAGGAAAAAGCATTCTAAAGATCCTATAGGAGTGGGATATGAGGTTGGACAAAGCTCTGCAGACAAATCTAAACATGAAACAGTGTTTACTACTTCAGATGGAAAGTATTTTATAGCCAAGCAAAAACCAAGAATGAAGGTTTATCTTGGTTATAGTATTGCTGCATCAAAGGATAACATTGACACTAGAAGACAATCTAAAGGTATTCATAGAGAAAGGAAAAATGTCTTCAGATCTTCACATCCTTGGCATGATCATTCATTCAGGTATAATCATTCTTTCCAAGGATATTGTTATGTTTGTAATGACTATGGTCATAAGGAAATTGATTACATAAGATGGTCAAATAAGAATCAATCTAATGTCCCTAGAAATGAGGATGTGGTGTGTTACAACTGTAACAATTTTGGTCACTTGAGAAGAGACTATAGAATAAATACAAGTGATAATAATGTAGGGAACAATGCTAGAAATGTCTATAGGAAAATCTCTATTTCTTAGAACAATCACAAAGTCATTTTTTTTAGATGTAATAACATTGGACATAAAGTACAACAATGTAGATTCAATAGAAAGATAGGTACTTTAAGCAAACAAGTGAAAAAGTATTCATTGGAGTGGAGAAGAAAGAGCAATCAAGATGACAAGAAGAGAAATAAAGATGCTTATGAGAAAGCTCCTTGTGCACTCCTTGCACAAGTGTTTCATTCCAGGTCTTGAGAAGAAGCAAAGACTCAGGGGGAGTCTATTATGGTAATATATTTTACCCCTATGGAGTCTAGAATGAGGTATGATATCTTGCATTTTCTTTTGGTGGTATAAGATGTAAAGAAATGGCTTGCAAATGCCACTATTTTATTATGTTTATTCTTATTGAACTAATTACGGAGGTCTACATATGTTTTTGAAATTCAAGTTTGAAGTACATTGACAGTTCTTTGGTGAGGTTGATGCTCAATTCTTAAGGTGCTGATGAATCTAGTGTCTAGCCAGTGAACTAGATAGTGTATTGAAGGAAGAGAAATGGCTTATTTTGGCTCACATAATGTCTTTTCATAACATGTATTGCTATGAACAATGAAGTAAAAGACATAATGAATAATGTTCACACAAAATTGGTGGAAAGTGTGTTTGGTGATGAATTTGTATGGTCTGTGTTATTCGAGACAATGTTTTTTGATTGTAACATAACAACAGAATTGTCATGGATCAAAAGTAATATTTGTTTGAGGAGTTATATGACAGTGAGTCATGACTACTTGTTCGAGTTTGTGACTCTGATATTGACAATCATTGATAGGAGCTTAAGCTTTATGGTTTAAATTCCTTAACCTTTTTTTATTACTGACAAAGGTAATCATCCGATTTGAAAGGTAATGAATGAATCTCTGCATTAAGGAATGTTTTTGCTTGGTCTAGTGGTTGACAGTTTTCAGAAGTTTTTGAAATGACAGTGCACTTTGTTTTTAAATGAACTTTTTGGATGCTTGGGTTTTGGAAATAATGGTATGTCCTTATGACATCTTTGAGCGGTGTGGAGACATATAGATGAGTTCCTCAATATATTAAAAATAAGAAATCCTTTGTTTTGAAGTGATGTCGATGTATTTATCTTTGGAGAACAATGATTGAAAAACATGTTTGATGTTATGAGTTATTTCTGTGATGATATTATTCAGTGTTGTGTGAGGGCTGAGATTAATTATCTTTGGTATTTTTTCATCGTTCTTGGTGTGGTAATAGAAGTTCTCATATGGACTGAGGATGGGTGTACAAGAACAGATTGACGATGAATTACGCAGTATACATGCTTTCAAGTTATATTTTGTGAATGAAAAGAGTAAAATGATGTGTGTCATTTGAAGAAGAATAACCAGTATCATTGGTCTTTGCTGTGTATCGTCAT
The DNA here is from genome assembly GCA_007258455.2 of Sequoia sempervirens. Taxonomy (NCBI): domain Eukaryota; kingdom Viridiplantae; phylum Streptophyta; class Pinopsida; order Cupressales; family Cupressaceae; genus Sequoia; species Sequoia sempervirens. The sequence continues at coordinate 33,591 of VDFB02278155.1, forward strand.
GGACAGTGGCTGAGGTTACTTGTGCTGAGAAGAGGTTGGTTGTTTGTGCTCAATTTCTGGTATTGCTAGATTGAAGTTGATCAAATTAAATGTGGAGTAGGTGATCTTGAATGTGCCTTGATCGAACATGACAAAGAAGGTGGTATGTTCAAGTAACAGGTCTTCAATCTTTAGGTATCAATTTGGTTTGTTACATTATAATATTTTGGTACCTTTGCTTTGGCAATGATGATATGGACCGAGATTCTTGAAATGGACATATTGTTATTTTTTGCTATGATATCATCATGTTACAATCTTATTGCTCTTCTGCAAATATGTCTGCTGCACTATTGCTCTATTTGCAGCCGGTTCTTATGGTATTTGGTTAGCTTCTCAGTTGTGTTTCCTATAATTGCACATTCTTCTCTTCTATCCTTTGTCATTGAGGCAAAAAGGGGGAGAGTCATTTGTGTTTTGCCATCAAGGACAAAGGGGGAGTTTGTTGGTTCTTAGTTGTGATCATATGGTTTGTCCTTGATGACAAAATCCCTTTCTGTTGATTCTACTTGTTGAAAGTTTCAGATTGGTTTCTCATGCTTTATCTTGGTACAATTTTGTCTATATGGTTTACATGTCTTGGCATTCAGTGGAAAGTTTACATTTAGAATTTTAATATCTTATGGTACTATTCAGTTTGAGCTTTGTGCAGTCTCAGGTTATCTTATTTGTACATTGTTTCGGTGACAAGAAAGAACATATCGGCATGAGAATTCCAGGGTCTCCCCGATCCATTTCTCTGATAAACGTCTATGTTGCCTATTGGAAAGACGTTTCTAATGTCATGATGATTGGATTTTACTTACAGGAAGCTTTCGATAGGACTTCTCCATTGTTTCAGCAATAGAAAAGGATCATATCGGCATGAGTTATACCGTCAGAATGATGTCTTAGCGAACTCATCATGTCTCCCCAACCGGAAACAAAGGGTGCTCATCAGCAAGAGGTTTTTCTTCGTTGTAACGTCTTAGTGAACTCATCATGTCTCCCCAACCGGAAATAAAGGGTGCTCATCAGCAAGAGGTTTTTCTTTGTTGTAACGTCTTAGCGAACTTTCTTTAGTCTTGCCGACCGCCAGTGGAAAAATTGCATATCGGCAGGAGGTCTTAGCTTCGGTGTAATGTCATAGCGAACGTGTTAGGTCTTGCCGACTAAGTCTTATGAGGGGCTTTCGGTGAGAGGTTGGTATTGTCTTAGCGACTCAGAGTGGATAAATATTTTTGGTATGACATAGTGTGCTCTTTGAGAGGTCTCCCCGACATTGATATGTCTCGGTGACGCATAAAACAAAAGGAACATTTCGGTATGACTCATGTGCAATGAAGAAAGGTCTTGGCGAGTTTGTTTTCTTATACCGACCGACAACATAAAGGTATACATCTCGGTAAGAGTTAGGGTTTTCAACGTGAGGTCTCGGCGAGTGACCTCCGGTCTCGCTGATGGAACACAAAAGGACTTTTTCGGCATAGGATATGACTTGTCTCATCGACACACAAGATGGTGGGTGACTTTCAGAATAACGAAGTATTATCTATATGAGGTCTCCCCTAGAGCGATATGTCACAGAAAATTTTTTGATCATGAGGGGCTCTCGGCAAAACAAAGACTGGTCTGTGAGATGTCTCTCCGATATCAAAAGGCTATAGTGATAGTGAATGGAACAATAGGGCATCTCGGTGAGAAACTTGCTTATGTCTCAGCAATTGGAAAGAACATAACATATGAGCTCTTGGCGTGACATAATGTACTCATTATGACTTCTCCCCGACTCTGATGGGTCATGGAAAAAGCGATAACTAAGGGGAATGACTGGCAATTTAATTTCCTTCGGCAAGACTATCTGGATGTCTTGGTGAACGATTAACAAACTCTGTCACTGTGGCTGACATTTGAATTTCTAAATATAGTTGCAGGCCGACATCATTGGTTGGCATCGAATCTCTGGTATTTATGCATTTCATGCTACACATATTGGTTTATAATCACCATTTTTAGAACTGCTCTTTGCATCATAGTTACTAATGTGGCAAATAATGCCTTGTCAGAGTATTGTTATTCATGCATTAGAGGTTATGATTTACTGTGGTGGGCAGTCATGCTTTTTAAGTAGTGAAATGATCTCACATGTTTCAGATTTGTTGAGGATGACTCTTAGCTGGGTGAAACGACTCTTGTATTGGAAAATTAATTTCACTTTGACTAATAATCTTGCTGGGTACAAGATGAAGAATTCTATTGTAAAAAGCTTTGTTAACTTTAGTCTGAATCTTTTCAGTTTGGTTGTTCAACTGTTACTCCTGAAGATAGTTACTTTTCTGGCATCCTTTTTTTCCTAAAAATAGAAAGGAGGTTTCAGCTCTCCTTTGACCTCAAATTTCTTTGAAGACTACACATTGGAAAAGATGTATAAAACGCAATGTTGTGAATACTGAAAAATAGATGGATAGAAGTTCTAAGACAGTTATTTTCGCCGTATCAAGAGATGTATTGGAAAAATATGTAATACAAAATTTGGAAAACATGATGCAGAACAGAGTTGTAATTCTTTTCTATTTAATATTTTAAGGATTCAAAGAGTTGGATTCTTAGGGTATTAGGTAGATAAGAGTGTTGAGTTTCTTGAGCTTACTTGAAAATAGAGAGATCCTCTGATATTATTATTGTTCTGAAAATAATTTGAGGGGTTGGTGCTCCTTGAAATTGGTGTTTCAAAATGAGGGGTTGGTGCTCCTTGAGTTGGTGCTCACAAATTAGCCTATAAGGCATTGTTAACAATGGTTTTTGAAGATTAAGCCAGTAAGGCAGTTTAGGAGTGGTTTTTCTACCCCAGGAGGGTTTTCCACTCGACAAATCCTTTGTCTTATGGTCTCTTTGTTTGGATGTCATAATGTTTCTTGATTGTGATCATTTTTATCAGTCTGAACATTTTTGAATGATAGTTCCTTCATATCTACAAATATTTAGTTCAAATATCTTGCACAAGTCATTGCTAAAGAGTCTAATTCAAAAGGAAGCTTAAAAGTTCTCATTTGATTCATTGCTCAAGAATAGTTATAATTTTCTAAAGGTGTTTGTTGTCTCAATACCTTTCTTGTCTTTAAAGTTGCATTCAAATAAATTGTTTAAGAAGTGAGTCAATAATGTTGATCATCATTTGCACAGTCTTATGAGTTGCACCTGCATTGTCATCATGCTTTGATTGTTAATCAATGTCAGCCATAACTGTTTTGGAAAATGCAAGATATCTCACTCAAATCATATTTTCATAAGTTGTCTAATAGACTGAGTTAATGTTGTCATATCTTTGTGCTTTCAAAAGTGATTACTTTACGTATTGTTGAAAGAAAAGGAAATCATAATTAAAAATCTTGGTCGAAGTTGAAAAAGTTTAGACACTGATTCACACCCCCTCTCAGTGTTTTTCCAGGGTTTGCTGAAGTTATGTGGCAAATACGTTGTATTCATGAGGACAACCTCACTGGGAGGGGTAAGGGAACATTTCTCCCTGATTATACAGTGGTGTTTGATTTTTTTTCTCAAAGGGAGGTTGGGTACATTTTGATAAATTCTTTGATGATTACCATTTGAGGTGTGGTCCAAAGTGGCAACATGATCCTGAGGGTTTCTTTTCTCTTTTCAGACAAAGAATAAAAGCTGATAAGTTTGTACATGAGTTCAACTTCCCTAAGGACCTGATTAGAAATGAGTTCGACCCAAATAAGCAGGAGTTGAATAAGGAGAAATGGATAGCTTATGATAAGCTATTAGATATTGTGCACAAAATGGATCCCAAGTATGATCCATTATTGGAATTCAGTCCATACCATAAGAAAATTGATTTTCTAATGGAGAACTTCAAGGAGATTATGGGAACTTTGAGAACCAAAAAGACAAACTTAGAGTTGAGCCTGGGTGTACAAGAACAAGGTTCTAGACCAATTGAAACAAGGCCAGCATATCAGCCTATAGAAAGGTGGCCCATTTATAGAAGGAAAAAGGATAGCAGCAGTGATGAGGAAGAAGTGGACAGAAAAGGAAAGAAAATAATGAAAGTGCCTCCACAACCAGGTCCAAAATTTAAAGTGCCCGAGGAAATAAAAATTATTGATTTAGAATCATCATTAGAAGATAATCCCTCATCACCACCATCCGAGCCAAGCCCTAAGAGGCATAGAATTTATCAACCATAGGAGGATTTGATGGATGAAATAATTGTGAATGATTAGGACATGCAAGTTGGTATGCCTTTCCCTCCTAGGCTAGTTGAATTGGCTTTATCTGATTTAGATATGAAAGGAAAAAGTGTACAAGATACAAGAATGGAAGCATGCAAGGAGTTTCTAAATGACAATACATTTGTAAAAACCCCTATATTCCTACAATTGGTAGGGAGGATGAAATTTGAAGAATATCAAGATAAATGTAAGAGTAGAAGAGAACTAAGACTTGATAGGTCAGACCAGGAGAATGATGAGGAGGTGAAAGCTGAATTGATGGAAGAATTTACGAACATCACCCCTGAAGAAGGAAGAAAACTGGTGAGTTGGGCTGGTGTATTGATTCTTCCTGAATGGGACATTGCAAATGCTGTAGCATTTAATGCTATTTTGAATTCCAAGCATCCCTTGCAAGATTCTAGTGAAGAAGTCAAGGCAACACTTCAAGACTCTGCTTTCAGTGAAGAGTATGAAACCTTGGAAATTTGGGCATTGGCCCCACAAGGGAGAAATCCAGATGTTTCTGACATTAATCCAAATTTCAGAGGAAGATTAATAATAAAGAGAGCTTCAGAGACCTCAACCATTGAGGCCACTAATTTGACTATGAATGTGGCCAAATTGGTCGAAAAGACTGTTGAAAGGGAGGAGGCTGGAAAGAAAAGCCTAATGGAGAAGTATAACCTCTTGATTGAGGAATACAACAAGATGCAACAAAATAATGTAGAGTTACAGACTGAGGTGGAGAGGTTTAGGTATAAGTAGATTGGGGAGACATCAAGTGCTCCAGGAACTAGTACATTACCTTCCACAGCAGGGTCAGTGCCTCCTGCTTCTCCATTTTTCTCCACACCAGGATCTCCCATTCAGAATCCTTCCCTCACCCCTTCTTTAGAGGAAATTGAAGAAGAAACATAGTGCTCTGTTGATCCTACAAAGAAGCAGCTCTTGCAAAAAAATGATGAATTGCAGGAATCATTAAAGGTAATTGAGGAGGGATCTCTTTTAAAGCAAAAGGAGATTGTTACTACTATCTTGAGACATTTAAATGAAAAGGTTGATAGTAAATTGCTATCTATACATTCTTTATATTCTTTGCTATTAGAAGCAATAAAGAATATTGATAGGGATCAAGAGGTAGTGATACCATTGATTGAAAATTGGATCCCTAGGGCCAGTGCTTTGGATATCACGTTAAGGCCTCAAGGTTTGACACAAATAATAGGCCCCAATGATTAAATCCTACTCAACTATTAGTTAAGTCATTGTAGGGTTTTCAGACCTTACCAGATGATTTGAGTAGGAAGATTAAGGAGTTGGTGA
>VDFB02278156.1:0-128160 GCA_007258455.2 Sequoia sempervirens
TGTAAGAGAGTCCCACCTATCCCAAAAATATTTGGTTTAGCTTGAATCTTGACTTGACTGCTTGAAACCCACATCATAATGTTAGCTCAAAAAATATGCATGATGCTTGATAACTTTGACATGATGCTTGATATCTTGAATGCTGCAAAAAAATCTTGAGAAATCTGCTCTTGAACACATATGACAATAATCTTAGCTCTTGTGAAATTTGAATCAATTCTCTCATGAATTTCTTAGGATTTGAATTAATAAAAAAGACCTTGCTTTTATAGACAATTTTCTAATTCTTGAAAATTAAACATTAAAGGATGATAATTGCAAATGAAATTTGAATTATGAAAATTCCACCATGAACATAGTTAAAATTGAGGTCCTAAAGTTACCCATTCGCTCTTGGGAAAATAGGTCCTAGGCCCCAAACCTAGGACACACCAATTTCAAGGAAATTTAATTAGTTCTTACAATTGTTTAATCCACGTTCCCCTTTCAGAAACCATGATTAAATAGGATTTTAAATGCATAATTGGGCCAATTAGAGGCTGAATTAATTCCAACTTATTAAGTGACCCAAACATAGTGTGAAAATGTAAAAGAGTACATTTTTCTACACTACACTATCCATCTACATCACTCTATTCTCTTATTCAATACAATGTGTGGCATCGATAAACATTAACCATCTTATCACTATATTTCCTCATATTAACTTTCTTCCTCATCCAAATATTTCTTACCCTACTCTTTCCCTATTCTTCATACTTTTTCAGAGCTTAATTTAACAATTTCATTCTTTTGTCAAACTCTCAAGGGGGCATCCTACATTAATTTCTTCATTTCATTGGGACAAATTGGGGCATGTCAATATTTCTTTGAAATGACACTATAAAAACATATTGTCTCAAAGAAGGGCAAAATATAAACACCTAATTCTGACTAAATGATTAAATTAATGACCATTTTCACTTCATTTTGATAATTAAATACTTTCATATTATTTCATTAAATTTATATTATACATTCATCTATATTAATTAAATAATTAAGGTTATTTAATTAATTTGTTAATATTTCCTCTATTCATCTATTCATTTATACTATTTAATTTATTTACTAACCATTCTTCTATTCTAAAGTTTAATTAAATATCAATGTTATTAGATTTCCACAATCCATAAGAATATCAAAAAAGCTATTTCTAGATTAGATTGTGTAAGCTTTTTTGATATTTAATTAAATAATTTATTATTATTTAATTAATGATCTAGCTCCCATCTCCAAAATTAAATAATATATTAATTAATTAATTAATTCCCACTTCCTAAAATAAATAGTTGTTTTAATTATTTAGTTAATTCATTGATCTCTCAACATTATCTTCTTCCAAAATAAATAAAATCATATAATTTATTTCTCAAATTCAACTTTACACATATAAATATTAATTAAATTTATTTAATTATTAAATACTCATGCAAATTCCACTTCACATTCTGACTAAGACTTACTCTCAGTCCACTCGTCAATCAAATCCATTTCACTCCCACTCACTTCAAGTCCTCTAAGCAATCAATTCAGTCTACTAACCGTCAGTCCAAGTTAACACTGCAATCAATCCTCTTAAGTGAATCATTCTATCAGTTATCTAAAATCATGCAGCCACTTAATCGACTCTAAATTCCTCTCATCAATTCTCAACCATTGATCTTCTTAATCTTTCTTTTGATCTAAACCATTAATCGGTGTCATTGAGTATTTATAAATGCAACCATCCTCTCTTTCACTTATCATTTCAGATTAGAGAGGAAAATTATACTCATATTTTGCAGGTGATTTTATGTTATTGTGCTAAATACAAATCTGAGAGCAAAGATAATTCATACCATTTCTCCCAAGCCAAAAGAGAAGAGAGCAATGGAGCTATACATAGGATAAATTGTACTTGTTTCAATATTTTGTATATTTGCATTTTTCATTTTGAATCCATTTACCTTATTTTCTTTGTTGTTGTGATCATTGATTATAATTCGTGTTTATTCATGCTTATGTTCTAGTTTTGCAATCACCCATTTTAAGGTCATGCAGCTCCTTCAGATTTCGTTGTCTTGAGAACAGAAAATTCCCTCCTCTACACCTAGATACCCTTCTTCTAGAGTGGTTGATAGTGATAGTGTGTATTTCCTCATGCTTGGTTGTGATATTGGATGGTGCAATGAAGATGATGAATTTGTCTGAAACATTTTTTGTTGTATCTCCGAAAGGATGTGGAGAGGAGGAACATGGTAGGGAAGGTGAATTCACAGTTAATTCTGCTACTTTCTTCATTCCACCAAAATTTGGGCCTTGTTGACAAAATTGCCAGCGGTTTGTCAAAGCACCCTTAGGTTTGCTCATGAAACAGATTATAGTTTCACAAACATGAAGAAAGAGTTGCTGCTGGGGTGAGATAAAGCAACTCCACACTACTAAGCTGCTAATCAATGCTACTAAAGATTGGACTTTGAGAAGGCATATTAAAAAAGAATGATAGACTATGATTTATATTGGATCTTTCTTGTGACTAACTCTTTTTCTTTTAGATATTTTGCATTCTAGCAGGTGAACGCAGCTTTCTGTTGTTGCTGGTATGATTAACTTGAACCTTGTTGCTACTGTTACGGTTTTGATTCCATGTTACTATTAGCCTCGTTGGCCGAGAGATCTTTTCTAAAGAGAATCAAAATCAATTTGTGACCTCGTTTTTTACAGATGCTTAGATGCTTGTATTCTTGCTGTAACAGTCTCTTCTTTTTTTTTTAGAAAGAAATAATGAAATAATCTGAAAACTATAAAATATGATTTCATATATTGATCTATTGCTATACAACAAACACTTAATTGTTTTAACACACCAATATTCTTTTATTCATCTTCAGACAATAGATTACATCACAACCACCTCAATATAGAGATCTTTTTCAGACTTGCAAACTAAGCAACATGAAGATAGAGATCACAGCCCTTAATAAAGATAGTAAAGATAGAATTGATTTCCATGCACAGCTTTTAAAGATACTGAAACACTAAAAGACATAGAAATTACTATTTATTATTTATTAAAAGTTGTCAAAAATACTTCTGCCAAAAAAGAAACTCCAACTGCATTGTCATCACATCTTATCTTAAATTCCATGCTTGCATCATTATCTAACACTTCATAACAGAACGCAGCATCATTCATCCTACATTTACTTCAGAAAACCAAATAAATATTCAAAGAAGTGGAATAGATTAGAGGGGGATATGCGGAAGAGGAACGGGAGTTGGAGTTGTAGGAGAGTACACCAACACGCCATCTATGCGTTTCACCACTTCTTTATTTCTCCTTGCCCACCAGTTAGAAGGGATTTGAAGCCTGTCAATCAATAAGTCAGAGTATTTGTTAACTAGAGCTGGATCTCTTCCCGAGGGCTTAAAGGGCAGCTTGTTATCTCCTTGATAGCCATCAAGTGCATGCAAATAAACCTCTAAGTTGTGGAAGCTTGCAGGATTATGCATCTGCTTCAACGAAGGCGAACTGCTGCTATCTAAAGCAATCTCTACTCCCACATGAACATATGCCCAGGGAAACCAGTGCAGAAGCCTTGTCAGCCATCCCAGTTTTTCGTTGAAAATAATTCCAGGAATTTTTGGAACCAAGTCCTTGTTGTTTACCACACGCAACACTTTGACACCAATCTCTTCCATATGTTGGGCAAATGACAGATTCCCCACCCGCGGAGACGCGAAGGAAAACACTGTGACGGGAATTGAGCTCATACCATATTCATTCACCATTATTTGTTTGATATCATATGCGCTGAGGGTTGCCAGTGCAGCTCCCAAGCTATGCCCAGTAAATGTTATGCTCAAATCTTCTTCTTGGTGTTTGTATTCCTTCACTAATCTGGTTATCTCACCCACTACAGTTTCCCTTGCACTAAGCTTGCATCTAACAAAGTCCTCGTCGCTGGAGGCATAACAACTGAGAAAGCCTTTCTCTATCCTGCAATCTGGATTTGAAAAGGTTTGGATGTTGGAGCATGTTGTAGCCTTTGACGTCATAACAGGAACCAATACGTCTCTGAGATTTTGCATCCATTCATGCGGAGTTTGCGTGCCTCTCCATGCAACAACTATGTCACGTCTTCCCAATCTCTTTATCTCATCTGGGTCAGTGCAAAGCGCAATGAAACCCATCCAGGCAACGCCGTCACTTGATTCCTTGCCAAACATGGAGTCCAAAAGACTGGTATTGGCGTATATATATTTGGTAACTTGATAGCCACGCCCACAATTTAGCAGTTCCAGTCTCTGGGAGAGCGAGCTTTTACTGCGCTTACAATTCCCATAGTATGTGGAAGAGCGCGTACTCTCGAATGCGTCGTAGCACTGCTGTGCAAAATCACCATATCTGAGTATCTCTGCTTTGAGAAGTGGTTTAATGGGATCGAGCATGCCATTCCAGTGATTGGCACCCTGTATATCTCGCCATATATCACCAACCTGCAATTGGCTTGCCTCTTCTCCATCTCCAATAGCTTTTTTGTTTGGAGAAATGGTATTACATGCCGGTAAATACTGTTCAACCTCCTTCCAATGGCCCAGAAGTAATCGAGAGACTGCCATACTCTCAATAATTGCTTGCACTTGTTAGAAACACTCACAGCTCTGGAAGAAAATCTCTGTGTCTGTTGATACTGAAATCTCTGTTTGATAGCCTGATTCGCAAACTTACTTCATTTTAGAAGTTTCAGCGCAGTGGATATAAATAGAGAATTGGATCACAGAAGAATTTGATGGCGTTTGTGGAACAACTGGCGATTCGGGAGGCGTTCCCTCCGCAGGTTGTCAAGTCAAACCACGTTTATTGACTTGGCCTCGTTCACTGTGTCGACCACGAATCTTTCGAAAAGCAAAACTAAAAAATAATTACTGGACTTGACAACACTTGAACTTGTCTGATATTTCTTAATACTCGACTTGCGGGCAATTCCCTGTAGAACCGGAAAGATGAATGGTAATTATTTAAAAATCAGAAACAACCCATAGCCATGTGCGAACTGTGTGTCAAAAGACGAGAATACTTCTTTGACCCTATTAGAATGTGTTTGGTAGACATTGCCAATAATGTTATAACAAATTTATTGTATTATTAACTTTTAAATATTATATTAATTGAATTAATTATATGATTGAATATTGTGGTGAGGTATAAGCATTCATCAAATTAGTTAGGTGGAGATTTATTAGAAGATGATCTTGTTTGTCAAGTGGAAATATTGTAATTAAATCTTTCTATTTCACAAATTTTTATAATCATCAAATTTTTCTAAAGTCTAATGTTAAAATTACACATTTTGGAAGCTTTTACATAATGAAAACTAAACTTATATTATTGAATTTTCAATGTGATTTTGACTTGTAGATGTCTGGGATATGTACATTTTGTGACTCTATACATAATGAAAACTTCACTTACTTTATTGAATTTTCAAAATGATTTTGACTTGTAGGTGTGGGATATGTACATTTTGTGACTCTACTCCAATGTTCTCAACTACTTCTTTTTCTCTTGGTTGGTAATATTGTGAGAATTTTTTAATACAAGTTTAGCTTCATAATCAATGGTATTTGTTGAAGGTATTTTTGACTTTAATATTTTGTGCGTTAAATTTTTATCTGTATCAATTATTATTGTCTTATTGAAATGATAATACTGTAGTGAGGTGTGAGTATTGCTGTACAAGGTATAGATTCGTTAGTAATATTTGTAGGCGAATTTAACATTTATTTCACAAATTTTATTATCACTAAACTTTATCAAAATTTAAAGTTAAAATTATATATTTTGATTAAATTATTCATAAAATGAGATTTTGGAAATTTTTGTAAAGTTATTTTTTAATATCTTTTTTCTTATGAAAAGTAACCATGCATGGTATTTTCTTTAATGTTATTTTATAGTTGTCAATTCTTATACAATTCTTGAAAGAGAAACTAACAAGCAATGTGGAGCTTGGGACACGGCTAATTAATTTTCAATCTTAGCTAGCAGCTCTTACAAAATACTATTAAGGATTTTTTTTAAAAGTTACCAACATTATTATGTAAGAGTGTCTTGTCTACTCCAGGATAAAATTGGTATTATCTCTTATTGTAAAATGTAATTAACCTTAGAACTATTTCTTTAAGTTGTCATAAATTGTTTAGTCTTATTTAACCTCTTTATGATGCTTTGTTCTATATATAATTGATCTTGAAATTATTATTTTTAACATACCAAGCTTGGAAGTGCTTCCTTCAAGCATTTCTAAACTCATAATGTTGTCAATAAATGCATTTTTAAAATATTTTTTTAATATATTTTGGAATTTTGTACGTTATGGAAGATACACTTCTATCTTTCGATTTTCAATACAATTTTGATTTGTGGGTATTTTTAATATCATCTCTCTACTGTTACTAGTGATTACTTTGTAGGTTTCATCGACTACGAATGTTTTATTTTTTTGCCTTATAAATTTTATTTGCTAAAATTTCAACTATACTCATGACCGGTATCTCATTAAAATGATAATAGTGTGGTAAGATTGAGACATTCATCAAATATATAACACAAATTCATTAAAGAGTGATGATGTCAAATTGAAAATATTTTCATTAAATCTTTCTATTTCACAAACTTTATAATCATTATTTTATCAAAGTCTAAAGTTATCTTCATTCATTCTAGAAACTTCACTTCTATACTTAGATTTTGAATGCAATTTTGACCTATGTGTGTTTGTCATATGGCCTCCCTCTATTGCTGAGAATTGTCTTCTTTTTTTTAAAGAGGGATGTTTTATTGTTTTCTGAGTAATTTGTGTGGTCGATTTTGTGAGTTTGCTTGAACATGGTCATTTTAAGGTGCTTTGAGCAGTTTCCATGTTGGATCTCTTTGTGAGTCTAATTGAACGTGACTATTAAATGGTGTTCTGAGTGATTACCTTAGTCCATTTTATTGAGCAAGTGTTTTAAGTAATTCAACAATTCATTGTTTTGTATGTTTTAATCATGATTTTTTCATCAACTTTTATTTTCCATGGTGTGAAGTCGATCATGAGGTCAATCACCCATGAGATTTCTGAGGGCTAATATCACTCGATGTAGAACAGTGTAATTTTATTTTGTAGAGCAGCGAAGCCTTTATATCTGTCCCGATCGTTATGTCTCACAGTAGTATAGCAATCACATCAAATAAAAATAGAAGTTTCTTACGACACTAGCTCTGCAGTTTACTTCTACACCTCGGGCTCCCTGAGCAATACAAGGACAGGCAACCAGCGATGAGTTCCATGACAGTAGCTTACACGGAAGGAGACATAAAGAAATTCAATGAACTAGGAAAAAGGTTTGACATGCTATTGTAAAACCCTGACAAGATGAAGATATTAGAATCACTGCAGAAGATATTAGTTTTACAATTTTAATGGATTCACTGTCTCTATTCATGATGTATATGAACATTCTTGTTTATTTTATTTTTCTTATGAAATTTCTTGAAATTCTAGTCTTTTAAACATGTAGAAACCAACAATAGAATTAATGTATATTGTTGCCTATTTTTATGTCATTTCTAGATCAATTTGGTGTTCATATTTATTTTATACTAATAATATGCTTATTTTGTCAACATTTAGTTAATGTAGAAAAGATGATATGTAAAGGGATTTCTAGATTATAAATATTTAAGCTACATGATGTTATTCATCATTTATTGGAGGGGAAGGGGGAGGTATAAGTAAAAAAAATATGATCTCAATGTTCATTTCAAAATGAAGACTAAGAAAAAGTTAATGGTTAAATTTTGGTTCCTAATGATACACCACTTATTAATAATACATACTCTTTTATTTTACCTTATATTTTGTTCAAATTATATACACATTTTGGCTTGGTGATAAATATTAGAGTACAATAGGCCCTGCATATTCACCTACACCTTGGAGTAGTATAAGCTATAAGAAAGGAACATGATAATCTAGAAAAATAATCAAAATATTATTAATATCCTATAGGTTTCAATCTAGTCACCTTTTATACATAGGGTCATTAAAAATAGCTATTAGCATATCATAAAATGAAGTGTATAAGTGGTAGTGCTAGAATATCAAAAAATATCTTAGGCTTATATTGGTTTAAATTTGTTCAAGTGAAGATGCCAAACTCTTCTTTTGTAGTATTTGTCCATATTTTGAATCCAAATTCTATGTTTTATCAATCAAATGAATTGTCCAATAATATCGTTTCTTATTAGGGCTACTTCTTTCTAATATACTTTGTTGCACCACCATTGTGGCTTTGAAGAAACTAAAAGAAATTTGTTCAAGGTACTATAATAATTTAAAACTACTTTATTTTCATTTCAATAAAATATTAGTCATTATGTCATGCTTGATGTTATGTTGTTAATCTACTCCTAATGTAATGTTATCATTACAAACTAATGGTGATTATTATTGTATTTAAGCCAAATAAACTTATCAGAGATATAGGATCACTTGATTTTAAGAAGGAAGAAATTGTTTCTCTTTCCATTAAGTCTCATGTTCATCCACCAATATTTGGGAACATAGACCAATATAAATTAATTAATAAGGTTTGTTTTAACGATTCATTTTTTATGGTTTTATAATTTAGTACAAGCTCTATCTCTTTGTTCAAATGGATTGAATATTTTCTTTTATTATAGAATATTTTCTTGTATTATAGATTCTTTGATATATGTTCAAAAAAAATCATCTCACATCTAAACAGTCCTATGATAAATAACCAATATTCCCCAAAACCTATAACATTTGAAGTTGAAGACTAGGTACAGACAATTGCAATGGTATATAGACAAAATTTACAAGTAGAAGAGATTATTGGAGATTCACATGAATCAAATTGGGATCTTGATGCATAGCTACTTAGATAGTGAGAACTATTGTATATTCGATATTACATTCAAAACTAGGAGTTCCAAATGTAGGAAATATAAATAGTGATCACAAATTGAGTAACCTAACAACTACTAGGCATCATACATCTTCTATTAGTAAAGGTATAATGTTATTATTTTTTTCTATTTTTATGGCTATTTATCCCCATTTTATCAAGAATTTTTTGAAATAATATTGTTGGATTATTGCTTAGGTTAATTTACAAGCATCAACTTTCTATGTACCAACTTCCATATCACCTATTAATATTATGTTTACACTTTTGTGACTTCTATTTGATTTAGAAATTTCCTTTTTGGAATTATTTCTTTTAAAAGTTTGAAAGTATCGTTATGGTTTTGGGTAATTCAAAATTAGGGTATGGGGATAAAAAAAAGCGTGTGAAATCTATTTTTTCTATCAATCTATATATTTCATGATTTTGTAAAATATTTCCTTGGAACAAAATTTAATTAATACATTTAATGTATTTAAATTTATATTATCTTTAAATTTAATTGTTGACTTTTTATTACAAAATGAAATAATTTCAATTTCACAATCTTTACATCCACTTAACAAAACATAGGTATTGGATTAAGTGATTGTGTGCATATTATATTTTGGATTCAAATGCTAGTAATTTTTATTATTCAACGATCCTCATAGTTGATATTGGTTACAAAATTTATAGCATGTCTGAAGTTTCACATTCTCATTAATAAAAAATATTTCAAGCCAAATTTTGATATGGTAGCTATTTAAAAAATATATTATTGAAAAAAGTAGATCATCAATGGATTTATTTTTCTTCACATTAAATGGAGTTTATAATAATTTATAATTTATATATATACCACCAAATAATAGATATTTTTGGCACAACAATGTTTAGGATTGCTAAAAAATTAAAGGAAGTGAAAATGAATGTGCGAAGGTGGAAAAAGGATGCCTTTGGGAATATTTTTGGATCCAAAACGGAAATTCAGAGGAAAATTCAGGAGATTCAATTTAAAATCTAGAAATGGGGATACATTGACAATTTTAGAGAAAAAGAAAATGAACTCATTCAATTGCATGACATAATTGCTAGAGAGGAAGTGTTTTGGCATCAAAGATCTAGAGTGTCTTGGCTGACTGGGGGAGATAGGAATTCCAGATCTTTTCATCTGACTGCTTCGAAACATAGGGCTGCTAACAGAATCACTCATATTGTTTCTAATGGGAATAGTTTTGAGGAGGAAGATGATATCAGGGAACAAGCTGTCCTATTCTTTAGGAACCTTATTTCCTATAATGGAGACACTGTTACTGAAGCTCAAGATTCTTTGATCGAAGCAATACCTCAAGTGATTGGTCATAATGAAAATTCCTTAATCACTGCTATTCCTTCCAAAGCTGAAATAAGGAAAGTTGTTTTCTCTTTTGATGGTAATAAAGCTCCTGGACCTGACGGTTTTCCTTTATTCTTCTTCCAAGTGTTTTGGGAAATTGTTGAACTGGATGTGGTGAATGCTGTCAAGGAATTATTTGGATCAAGACGTTTGCTGAAAGAATTGAATGCTACTTTTGTGGTCCTTATTCCTAAAAAACCAGGGGCTTTAGAGTTTCAAGCTTTTCGGCCAATCAGCCTTTGTAACTATATTTACAAAATTATTTCGAAGGTGTTGACTTCAAGAATGCTTTCTGTGCTTCCCCAAATTATTTCTCCATAGCAGAATAGTTTTGTGCCAGGAGGTATATTGTGGATTCTGTTGTTACTGTTCATGAGAACTTACATTCGCTAATGGTTTTGAAAACTGAAGGGTTTATTCTTAAACTGGACATTTCCAAAGCCTATGATCGGGTTGATTGGGATTTCTTGTTTAAAATTTTGGACAAGTTTGGTTTTAATAACAGAGTCATTCAGCTAGTGAACCAGCTTGTTTTGACAGTTTCTTCAGCTGTCATTGTGAATGGATCTCCATCTAGGTTTTTTCGGACGTCCAGAGGCCTCAAACAGGGAGATCCTATTTCTCCTATTCTGTTTACTATCTTGGCTGAAAGTTTAGGGAGAAATATTAAAAAGCTTATTGATCAAAGATCCTTTGTTGGCTTAAAATCTTCCTCATCTCCTCTTACCTGTTCCCATCAGCAATTTGTTGATGACACCATCCTAATGGGAAGATCTACTGTGACTGAAGCTAAGACTTTTAAAAAAAATTTGAATCTTTATGAATCTGCTTCTGGACAAGTTGTCAACATGGACAAGAGTTCAATTTTTTTCCTCAATACTCTGAAGTATAGACAAGTCAAACTTGCTCATATCCTTGGTTGTCGTGTTGAGTCTCTTCCGTCAACCTATCTTGGCTTACCTCTTTGTTCTAAACCTTCATAATCGTTCTGGATTTCTTTTGTTGAAAAATTCAATAAGAAGTTATTGGGTTGGAAAGGAGCTATTCTTAGTCAAGCTGGAAAAGTCCAGCTCCTTGAGGCTTATCTGCAAAATCTTCTTACTTATGCTCTCATTATATTTAAAATTCCTGCTAAATATGCTGAGGCCATTGAAAAAATTCAGAAAAGGTTTCTATGGTCCGGAGTGGAGGACAAGAAGAGAATGCCACTTGTTGGATGGGATCTGGTTTGTAAACCCAAATCAAGGGGGGGTCTGGGTTTAAGGAAAATTAAAGTGTTGAACATGTCCCTTCTTGCTAAATAGTTGTGGAAGACTCTTACTTTAAATGGAGAATGGTGTGATACCTTAAAGGCTAAATATTTTAATAACTATGAGTCTTTAAATGAAATTATAAACTCTTCTTCTTTACCTCATGGGTCAGTCTGTTGGAATGAAATGGGTAAAGGAAGAAAGCTATTGGAAAGGGGAATTGGATGGCTAATTGGAAATGGAAATTTTGTCAGGTTTTGGGAAGACAGGTGGCTTTTTAAAGATCCTTTAATCAGAATAGAGAAATTTAGTAAATGGATGAATGTTTGTAAAAGGGAATTTGGAGTCTTGGTTAAAGATTATTGGAGGAACAGAGACTGGGTTGATTTCAAGACCATTAGTCAGGATCTTGGCCCTGTTTAGTCGGCTTTCAGAGCCCTTAGACTAGCTCAACACCAGGTGGAGGATATTGCTATCTAGTTAGACAACCCGTCTGGTATTTTTTATGTTGCCTCTGCCACTTCTATGTTGGTTAGTATGATGGAGCTTCCTCCCTTCTGGGCTAAGGCTTTGATTAATCACTTGACTCTGAAAATCAATATTTTATACTAGATAATGCTACAGAATAAGATTCTTACTTTGGGCAATCTTGGAAAAAGAGGAATTCAATTACCAAATAGGTGTTATATGTGCAGGAATGAAGCCGAGACTGTTAATCACCTTTTTCTTCATTGTCCTTTTATGTCGAATATTTGGGATAAATTTCTAGGGCTTCTTGATTTGGTGTGGGTTTTCCCTGCTTTTGTCAAAGATTTTTTCTTTCAATGGAAAGCTCCTTCAAAAACTCCTTTTGTGAGAAAGCTATGGTCTTTTATTCTTCCTTTTGTGTCTTGGAATATTTGGAAGGAAAGGAACAATAGAGTGTTTAGGGATAAAGAGATGTCGGAAGGGGACTTGTTTGCTAAAATTGTAAGGGCTATAAAAGAAATTTTTTCTTTAATTCCTAGAAAAATATTCAAGAAAGCTTTTTGGTCTCCTTTTGATATTGCTATGGCTGAAAAGTGGAATTCAAAATTAGTTGGGTCAAATATACTCAAACCTGTTGCGAGTGGGAGAGATAATGCTAATTGGTCTATGCCGCCTTTGGGTTGGGTGAAAGCCAATTTTGATGGTGCGGCTAAAGGTAACCCTAGGAAAGCTGGTAGTGGGTGTGTGTTAAGGGACAACACGGGGGCTTTTATTGAGGCTTTTGCTGTGGACATCGGAATTCAAACTAATCATGTCACGGAAGCTGTTGGGGCTTTTCATGTGGTCAACCTAGCCGTCAAGATCAACACGAAACATCTTTGGTTGGAGGGTGATTCCTTGAATATAATAAATTGTATTCTTGGGCTTACCCCCCCTCGTGGACCATTAAAAATGGATCGAAGACACGAAAACTTTATTAAGCAAATTTGATAAAGTGAAAGTTTCCCACGCCTATAGAGAAGCCAATAAGGTGGCGAATTTCTTTGCCAATGAAGGGGTCAGGAAGGGTGGGGAAAACACGTGGAGGAAGAATGACAACCTCTATCGTGAAGTGAAAGTGCTAATTTATTATGATTCAGTGCATGGAAGAGAAGGCAATCTTAGTAATAATGAAATGGATAAAGATCAGGTACATCGATTTCATTAGATTTGATGGGACCGACGTCATTTCCTTTTTTAAGAAGGGTCTGTGACACGCTTTCTGGGTGTTCGACAAAAGATACCTAAATGGGACCCAGAGCAATTGTTCTATGTTTGTTGACACTAAGCTGATTATGGGTGGAGAAAGAAAATGCGCAAAGCCGAGAAATTTCCAGGAGCACATAAAGAATGCTAAAGCGTGGGAAAGAATTGAAAAGGGGGGTTTAGTCCCATATATGGAAAAGCTCCATGGTACGGATGAGGGGATTCTGAACTATTTTGTAAAAAACTAGAAAAATGGTGAGATCATGCTGTTTGGCAGGAATGTTAAGCTGAGTGAGGACTTAATAGGGGAGATAACTGGTCTTTCAACTGAGGGTGTTAAATTCTACCGGGACCGATGATTCTCTGATGAAGCGGTCATTAAATTTTCCAAAAAAGATAAGGAGAAAGCTAAGATGGTGAAGGTTGTTAATAGCTACTTTGATGTGGATTCCATCAAATCTATTTGGAGGAAAGTCTTAAGAGTTGTTATGGAATATATCACGATTGACGGGCGCTTTACCAGAGTCTATGGTTACCACTTTTCCATTCTAAACCATTTCTGGCATAAGGTTCATATATCTCTGCCTTTTTACTTATTTTCTTCTTTGAAGAACTGCCTCGATGATGTGGAAAGAAACCCTAGGAGGAATGCTATTATTCACCCTGGTCTTGTTAGGCTCATTTTTTAGTATTTTCAAAATTTACCTGCTTTGCCTAAAACTGTTGATATTGAAGAGTTGGATGATGAGGAGACAGAAAGTAGTAGGGAAATTGAACCCCGAGCCCCCCCCGCTTGTGTTCTTGTTGGCCCTGATACCATTGCTCCCCAGTCCTTGTCTTGTCAGAAAACCCTTATGGGTTCTACCCTGCTGTCTTGTCCTAAACAACAACCTCTGCATGAGTGCCCTAGTCCAGGTTTTATCTCCCCACCCTATCTTAATCCCCAGCCGTCTCCTGGTTGCCCTACTCCTGGTTTGTCCCCAAGTTTGAAAGGTAATCTTGTTATGAAACTCGTTTTCTATTCAGGGAATTCTATGGAAATTCTCTCTGAAAAGCCCATGGTCAGTAAGGAATCGGCCCCTAGTGCCCCTGCTTCTGGTAATTTTGGGAATGATCATTTTGAGTCCCCTATTTAGGATGAAATTAATTCTTCCCTAAATAAGCTTAAGCCTGAGGAATTAGTTAGTATAGCAGAAAAAATTACGGATGGCCTTTTTACCATTCTCAAATGGACCTAGAAAGAAGTCTGCAATATGGAAGGTCATGTTCTTGATCTTAGCAACAAGGTCATGGATTTGGAGTAGAAAATTTGTTGGAACAGTAGAGATAATGATGAATAGGAAACTCCATTATCGAGGAAAAGACAACAATTATAGGAGGATAGATTGGTCAGCATCAAGTGCAGCATGTCCAAGATTGAACAAAACATTAGGGCTACTGTTGCTAATAATCATAAAATTGCAAGGCATAACACTATCATCATCAATGCGATGGTGGAAAAGCTTGAAAAAAACCAAAAGGGTTCACTGGTTGTGGATTTGGATGCGGACAGGGGAGGCAGCAGATCTGCTGGTGAAGGGATTTCGACCCGTACCAGGGCTAACATCAAGAGGAAGACCCTGACTTCATCTCATATGGTCCAAATTCTCAAGCAGGGGTTACAAGACATGCAGAATGTTGAAAAAGAAGCTGAGGATTTACTTAACACCTTGGAGTAATGTGATGTTTTGTTTGCTGGCTTTTTGGGCGGTCCTTTTTTAGGGCCTTGTTGTCTTTTGATGCTGTTGTCTCCTTTTTTGGGATAGCTGCCCGGTTGTTTGTACTGTATCTGGTTATCTTTTGTTGTTTAAACTTCATGGTTTCAGGTCCCTGTAAAACCTATTTTTTCCTTGTCAAAAACATTCAATATTATTTATACTCTATATCATTATTTACTATTTGCATTCAATTGTTATATTTAACATCATGGTGAATTGATTTAATAAAACTATGAAAACTACATCAATTCTATAATTTCAATCTCTATTTAATGGAAAAGTTATTTGATATTAGCTGCTAAATGTAATGTAGAACACCACAACATGAGTGTGGTACTACTATGGAAAAATAGGTGCACCCTCAATGACTTATGATTTACAATAAAGAATGTTTGTGTGTCATCTAGAAAAGTGTGGACACAGTAGGTTCTAGCCAAGTTTGTTATGCTTGTATCCTACCCCAATTATTGCTTTATATTCTATAAGTTAAACAAATATATAGGATGATTGGTCAAAAATTAACGATCAAGGCCAATTATTATACTCAAATGCTTAATTGTATGCACACTTCATTACTTATTCTAACCCCAAAAGAATAAAGGAGCATGAAATGTTGGTGAACCCAATTGAAAGATCTCCTCAAATTAATAGATCAAGTAGTCCTTTTAGCCATCCCTAACTATGTATCATGGAACAAAATTTGTGAAAGGAAAACACATGGAGGAGTGAGCCTACACAACCTAGAAGCAAGGAAACTATCTTTTAGTGCCAAATTAGCAATGAATGTTTTTGCAAAGCCACACTCTAAATGGGCTAGAATCATGCAAATAAAATGCATGGACTCTGCAATCCCCGAATATATTTTCACAATGTCAAATCCCCCTAAAGGGTCCAAATTGTTGAACTTTATCATGACTTTGAGAGAATTTATTACACCACATTTAACTTGGTCCATGAATAATGGAGAAAAAGCTATATTCTTTGAGGACTCTTGGAATGGTTTCCAACCACTATCAAAAATGGAAGGACTAGAGGATGCACAAATATATTTAAAACAACATTGGGGCTCAAAAGTAAAAGGATATATTACGTCTGTCTATAACGTCCTCTCAAATGTCAAATAAAAAAAATTGATGGTTGTAACTTCCTTGAAAATAAAAAGTTCCTCCTATCATCCCTCCTCCAATAACATTACATCTTCCTTTCCACGATTCCTAACCATCTCATTTGGGCCCCTTCCAAATTAGGCATTTACATGATCAATCTAGGCTATTCATCAATCATACAAAAAGGTAATGCTAAAGCAACAAACTAGCCCCACAAATTATGTTGGAACTTTGTAGTCCTTAAAGTGAGCTTGTTTTCTTGGTTGGCTCTAAATAAATTATGCATACTTACTTGTGAGTGGTCGGTGAAAGTAGGTATCTCTACCCCTTTCACCTGTGTATTAAGTGGTCAATAGGAAGAAAAATATACCATCTTTTAGTAATGTGCAAATTTTTAAATCAATGTTGGGAATGGCTCCAAAAGAAGCTAGGCTGGGCCTCACCCCTCCAAACATCACTATAGTCATTGTTTTTCTCATGGATGACACTGCACAAAGACTCTTTATTCTCCTCAATTTGGTTAGTAAGCTCCTCAATTGTAATATGGTGCATATGGTAGGAAAGAAATGATAGGATATTCAAAAAGAAGCACCATTCAGTGGAAGAAGTAATATGTAAAGCTGAAAGGATAATATTTAAATTAGTAATGTCCAATGTACGTAAATAAAAAAGAACAAGTAAAATAATTTCAAACTGGGATGCAAATTTATCTTTCCAACGTGAATTTATTCAACCCCTAACCCAAAAACAAGGGTACCAAAGCTAAAGCCTAACTACAATACTATGATATGGTACCATCCTCCAATAGGAATGGTAAAACTTAATTTCAACGAGGCCTCTCAAGGGAATCCAAGAGCTTATGGAGCTAGTTGTGTACTTTGAAACCATATAGGTAGCATTATTAGCGCCCTAGTAATAAAACTTCTAGATGGCACAAATAATAAGGCTAAAGAACAAGCACTACTTGCAGGCCTAAAATTTGCAAAGTCATTAGGCATCAAACACAAATTTAAATTGACGGGGATTACATGATTATAATTAATGTATGCAAGCAAGAAAATAGAGATAGTCAGTTGGTAAATACCATTATAAAGCAAGGACTTAAAGTGCTTTAAGATTTAGACTCTTACCAATTCATGCATTGCTACAAAGAGGGAAAAAAAGTAGTAGATGTACATTGGCCAATATGATGTGCAATTTAGCTGAGGGAACACTACAATTGCACCAATCAAATTTTGCTAAATATACTACACTAGTACATCTATCCAACAATGAATCCCACCCCATATAGGATGCTTTGTTTTAAGTTATTAATTAGTTTCTCTCAATGTTTAGGACTTCATGAGGTTAGGTTTCCTCACATCAAATAACCCATGTTGTACTGATTTCCAATACCACCAGGAACTTCTTGCACTTTTGTTGATATATAAATCTAACCTATAAATACCACTCTCATTACTAGGGCCTTGCAAAAAAATGCTACTCTTGTTGTGCTCAAGTGTTAGCACAAGTGTAGAGTTGTCATATGGTTCCAATGGCATTTATGTGCACCAGTAGCAACTGTGGAGTGGTGTTGGAATAAGGTGAAGCCCCCTATCCCATTGCCTCACACCTTAGTGGCATATTCCATAGCACCATAGGTGCAATACCAACCTTTATCTCTCACTCGCAAAACCTAATCAAACCAAGTTTGGACTTTTCCATAATCAAGTAATGCCTTGTTAGTTATCCCCATGCAAAAACATAAAAGTCAATCAGAGTAGCTCTTGTTGGTCTTCCAAAATTAAAATAACTATCAAATTGCACTAAGTGTGGAGGTGCCAAAGCATTGTAGCTATGGATGTTGAAAATTTGCAAATCGTTAAACCTTAACATAAAATCCTTATTCTAGTCATTTGAAACACATTTAAATTCAACATCCCTATGAAATACTTGACCATGATAAAATATGCAAACTAAATAAAAAAAAAAGATAATGAAATGCAAGCATATAAAAATATAATCAAAACTTTATTTCATAGTGGATTTTTGCTATTGTTGAAAATAGCCCTTTCCCAATCCTTGATAGATAAGCTAGATGATGATGATAAGATGGGAAAAATCAGTTCTCAAATGAGGAGAGTGACTTTGCATAGGATTTGTGGATGAAATTGTGTAGGATTTGATCAAGAATGAATCCTTTTATTTATAGATTATTTTGATGAGAGAATGGCCAAAGGGATGAATGTGGGACTAAATGTAAACCAATGAAAGGAGGCCACTTGTCAAATTTCCATAGGTTGAGGGATGTGCAAGATTTGGGAAATGTGCCCAAGAGGGGGAAATTTCAAATTTGAATTTGTGAGTTAATGTTGAGTTTGACTTGTGCAAGTGACATGTAAGAGCCATGTAAGAGCTCATAAATGCTTTGTTGGATGTACATGTCCACTTGATTTTGAATTCAATCTTGAGGGAATATTCCTCAAAGATGCCATGTTGATGGAAAATGTTGATTTTAATAAAACAATAAATTGATTTATTTGTGCAAGTGGGAATATCTAGAGGATGTGATGGGTGGTTAGGTTAGGCTAATTAGTATTAGATTAGCTTAATGATGATTAGGTGAGTTTGACATTTATGACTTAAATATTGGATTTATTTAAATCAAAAAAGGATGGAATATGCATTTGGATTTCAATTTAATAAAGTTTGATTTATTTAATTGAAAGGTTGATGTTAATGTTTGTTTAATTTTAAATTAATGACCTTAGGAGATTAATGAGTTTACCTGATGAGTGGATGAAGGTGAACTTGATTAATTTGCTAAGTGGATGAATGCGAAACTTAGTTTACTTGATGAATAGACCTAATTGACTGCATAATGCTAATTTTGCATGTCTACATTTTTCCCCTCTTTGAAGCAATGTACTTGTTGTGTTGGTTTAAAGAATAAACTTGTTGCGATCAAAATTAAAAAAATTTATAATTTTTTGGATGCCCCAGTAGAAATAAGTACACTAGTACATTGCCCCCTCAAGAGATCAAGCGAAAAGATTTCATTTGAGGGTCGATCTCATGATAAAGAGGTTCAATATGGATAGTTATGGATGATGATGCAAATCAGATGGTTTTAAGATGCTTAGAATAACAAATCTATATTATCTTAAACAACTTAAATGATGATATGATGTGAGATGGATGAGATTGATGATTTGGTATGCTGTGATTATGCAATGGACTTTTTATGAGATGCTTAGGCTAATAGATCTATATTATGATAAGGATATGTTGTGATTATGTAAATGTATGATCTATGCAAATGTGATGATTTATGAGATGCTTAGACTAACAGATCTATATTATGATGATATGCTATGATTATGCAAATGTATGATTTTATGAGATGCTTAGACTAATAGATCTATATTATGATGATGAAAATGCATGTGAGATGATGTGCAAAATGATGATGATTTGTGGATGCAGGATGGATGCATTGGCAATGTTAGCGCAAAAATGAGATGATGACAAGAGGATCCAACAAGTCGATGATCTGATGAGACTTTATTAGAGATGATGATGATAGATAATGATTTTCTAATAAAGGATTGGGATTTTAAAAAGGATACTTACCTTATGTTTGATAACACACACAGGCATGATGCATCAAGGTATAAAGAACTAGGATGGTATTGCACCTAGTGAGATGGACTTTTACTTGACAAATAGATAGGAGTATTCTTATTCACACTTGACATACGAAAACCTTACTAGGACGTACCTAAAAAAGAAAGTATTCACCAAGTTATTTTACAAGAACGTCCAACAAGCACAATAGACAAAAGATAATGATCGTTGCCCCATTCCTATCTCTCAAAATCCTTCGTTCGGATATCATCGAGAGGTCCTTGGAATGAGCACAATAAGATAAATCAAAAGAAAAGATCAAGTACGCAAACAAGCCAATGTTCTTCATACCTCTAGCCAAAGGGATTTGTTTTGATAGGATAAGAATCCAAGGTGATATCCAAAATGATGCCCATTGTCGGAACGATGTATCCTAGGACATACATTGTATAGGATGATGATGGTTTTGATAAGTTGATTGATAGGTTGTTGATATAAGGTTGACTAACATGTTTTAAAATGGTCAAGAGTTTGATTTTGTTTTAAAGATTTGTTGTTTCCTTTTGATTTTACGATTGAAGCTTGCTTTTGCTAATTGTTGTGGTTGTTTCTGTTTGTTTTCCCAAAGGATGAAGGTGACCATCAATTTATTATGGATGAATGATCATTGCGGGTGAAAGCGAAATGGGATGGATGGATTTTTTAAATATTTGGATGTTTTGACATTTTTGGAATGTTTGAAATTTTGTTTTTTGGGCTTTTAGTTTTACAAATGTTTTGATTTTTAGATTTTCAAATATTTTTTGGATTTTGTGAGATTTTATGAATGTTTTGATTTTTAATTTTTTTGATTTTTTTTGGATTTTGATGTCTTGAGGGCTGATCAAATATTAGCCTTGCCTACATTTAAGCTTAGAGATGATGTAGTTCAAATTCCAATGTTTTTGATGTTTTCTGTTTTTGACTTGTTTTTAGATTTTTTGATTTTCACATGATTTTGACGATTTGGATATGGATATGTGTGATGATACTAGTGCTCTATTTGGGGTTTTCTAAAAACCAAGCTAAGGTTGTTGATCAAATCAGTAAGGTTGATGATAATGATAGCATTGTTGAGGATACACAACAATGTAAGTTAATTGATCCAAGATTGAGTAGCTGATAACATTATTGAATAAACAACAATGCAAGGATTGATTGATCAGGATTGATGATGATAACATTGTTGAGGATGCACAACAATGCAAGGATAGTGTTAAGCAACACAATGACTTGGAATGATATCCCAAGATTGTGGATTGATTGGATTTGATTGATCATGATTGATGAAGCTTGGTTTGGAAAAAAAGTTGTTTTGGATGATTTGATGTGACGTTTGAAGTGCAACTTAGATGCAACTGATAGTGATTATTTGGATTGATGTTCAATAAAAGATGAAGACTAATAAGGAATTTCTTCTCATCAAAACATGCCATGGGCTAGTGATTTGGATTTTGGCTCACAAATGTTGGACCAATTTGGTTTCACGTTTGCCAATGTTCAGATCGCCACATAAGTCAAAGGATATAGATCAAGATTTATTCTCGAAGCAAGATGCGAGATATCTGCCCCCAATGTCTAGCAATGTATGGAACATTGTGGATGGATGCTTGGTTAGGTGGAGGGATGGATGGATAGGGCCAGCATGCAAAGGATGCCAAGGATTATCTTGCGATAAGATAAGGTGTTCAAATAAAGAATACCCATTAGATAATGCTTCATGGCTCAGATAATGCTACATAGGATAGGATCAATGAAAATGACTGATGTCAAGATGTTTACCATAATCAACTATAAAGTGTTCCCCAAACTTCATCAAGATCAAGATAACTGAGATGATGGATGTAGATATATGTGAATGGATTGGATCAATGGTTTATGGATGGATGGATTTATTATGGCTAAGATGGATAGAATGTTGACTTTATTATGGGTGGGATAAGATGTTTTCTCTTGGAGTGGTGCACATGGATGCTCAATTCTACTCATGATGCCTGTTTGCCAGGTTTTTGCCATGGTCTTGCCCAAAGTGCCACCATAGTGGTTTTCACTAGAGGATGATTTTTTATCTTTACTATTTCAATCCTTTTTCTGATTTTTTTGGATTTTCATATTTTTTTGTTTTTTTGTTTTTTTTCCTGAAAGATTTTAAGCTCATGCTGAATCACCTTGTGGTGTTGATGTAGATGCTTCTGTCATAATGTGTCATCGGTATCCTACCTAGAGAAGTTGCTTTTATAAGATACGTGCACTTGAATACAACTTTTGGGATTCTTGATCTGCTTCATTAATATCGGGGTTAACTTTGTCTCTGTGTGCATATCGCGATAGATTGCCTTCGGGATCCTTATGATGAAGGGTCGTTGCCAATACATGGTCAATGTGAGAAATGGATATCATGCATCGAGGCATGGATGGAGTTTGTTTAGGGATAAGAGATGGATTGGTTGACAATTTGGAACCCTTGACTCTGCAAACTTGGGAAGTTGAGCAATGATGGGTGGATACAGAAGTGTGCATGGAATTAGGACCAACTGCTTGATACACTTTGTACGTCGCTTGAAAAGCCTACTTTTTCTTTTGTGGACATCTTTGATGGATACTTTTCCCATTTTTATTTTGCCCCATAGTTTCTTTGATTGATGGAGTTTGATAGGGATAATATTTTTTTGTATTCTTTAGTATCCATTTGTATTTGATTTGTCTATTATGCTTCTTAGCTTATTTTTCTTTGATAACATTCTTCGTACTTTGATTCAATTCTTTCTTTTGAGGCTGGTCCCAATTCATGGATGGGGTGATGGGTGGATGAAGATTTGTGATGTGGCAGGTTGTAGTATTGACACTAGTTTCATCATAAGGACTCTTCGTGCCCCCTATGTTGACGCTTGCTTGAGACGAAGTTGCCCCCAGTATAGTGGTAGTAGTGCCTTCATGCTTTGATTCCACCTGTTCTAAGATTTCTTGTTCAATAAGCATGCTCTAAGAAATGACCACTGCAAATGATGTTATTTTGATTGGATGCTCTGCTGAATTTGGAATATACTGTTCTATCTGACTTGTTTTCTTGAGCGAATGATACTAAATATCTTTATTCATGATGTCCTCAGTCTGAATTTGGGATATATCTAATGCTAATGTTGATAACTAAGTTTGACTATAGGAGTTAATAATCTTCTCTTTTTGTGTAATAGAATCTTGTTCTAGTTGAAGATCATCTATGTGTCCATCCATAGAAAGCATCTCATGGGTAGATGGAGGAGTATGTGCTACATGGATATGATCATCTTGCATAGATAGGAGAGTGTCCATTAGATTATTGTAATATCTTGAAGATACAAATTCTTGATCTTGAATGATTCTGGACTTGCTTTCATCATGCTTTGGATCAAGTTCTTGACATGAGTTAGTTTCAAAGGATGGACTACATACAAATGGTTCTTGGACATCTTCATTAGGCATGGGAAGTGGCTTAATATCTTCTTGATCTTTAAGTGGACTTGGATCAAGTGTCTAGTTGAAGATTCCTTCAATATCAACAATCATGAGGTCGAAGGATGTCAATAGGTCTTGGAAAGGACCATTGCTAGACTTTGGTGAGAGATATTGATCATGCTTTAGAATAAATTCTTGAGATATGCCCTCTAACTCATTAGGTGATGTAGAGACATTTTCAACATGGTCATTGGTTGATGCCTCATTGGATGAGGTGAAAACATCTTTATTGATGGATAGATCTTGATCATTATTTTCAACGATTGTGGTGGAGGGATTTCCAATGTTTTCAACCATAGGGTCAAGTGATGTTGGCATTTATTTGATTGGATGATTATTGGTTGGTGGAATTTTATCATGATTGAAAAGTGACTCTTGACATATGTTGATTTGATCATTGGATGAAGTAGAAATAGCTTCAAGGGGCTCAGTGATGAATTGATCTTGATCCTTGTTCTCAACAATTGTGGTGGAGAGATTGCCAATGCTATCATTGTCCCCAATAGCGATTATCCTTTGATCAATTAAGTCTTGGATGAGTTTTTTGAGTCGAACACAATCTGATGTTTTGTGTCCCTTTATTCTATGATAATCACAAAGGTGCTTCTTATTATACCCTAGCAGTTTTATGGTTGGTTCTTAATAGTTCACATAAACGTGGATTTTGATGAGATTTTCTTCTACCAATTGTCGCAGGACTAATTCGATTGGTCTCCAAAGTGGTGTGTATTTTTTCTTGTTACCTTGTGAGATTTTTGTCTTAAATTGACCTTGTTGTGATTGATTTTGGAGATGTGGTGATTGATCTTTGAAATGTGGTGATTGATCTTTGAGATGGGGTTGATCCTGATGTGCAACTCCTTGACATTGGAAATATTGTTCTTTACGTTGTTGTGGACACAACTCACTGCTTTGATGACATGGATTAACCAATGGATGGGTGTATGTATTTTGGAGTGAAGATATCTCCTAGCTCAATAATTTGATTAGTTTGGCATGTGAAGCAAGTTGCTCTAGTGAAATTTGATCTTGATTTTGAATTTGATTCCCTTGATTTGGCTTTTGTTGAGGCATATTTGGAATGTGCCCTTATGGTAGTGGTGTTTGAATGGGATCATGCACAAACTGATCTTGGATAATGTTTTGATTTGGGATGATGTTCAGATTTGGCATGATAGGTTGAAATGGAACATTGTTGGTGTTGGGGATCACATTGCCATGATTTAGGTAACTTTGATTTTGCCTAGTGTCACCTTGTCTTGGAGTCATTAACATCTTGTTTGGACTCTAAACAACATTTGTATGATTTGCAAACATATTTATCCCAAAGTTTTCTAGATTCATGTTTAGAAAACTTGTACTTGGTACATTCTCATTTGGCATTTAGGGATTTGGTGGGATGACGTTGTTTGTTTGAAGGCTCATGCATTGATTGTTCGGTTGATAGACTTGTAGGTTTGGATTTAGATCTACCATCGGGAAATGTGTTCCAATCTCTGATTTGGGTATACTCACACTTGTTGTGCCATTGAAATTTGTAGAAGGTAATGATCCTATGTATGGATTGTATAAGTGTGAGTTTTGATAATCAATAGGTGTTGTAAGGCTTTGAAAGTTCAATTGATTTGGATTACTCATGATGTATGGATCAAGTTTGTATTCCATGTTCTCCTTGTGTTTTGATCTTGTTGCAAAAGTGGCCTCTAAGGTTCTTAGGACTAATGACGAGATGAAGGATGAAAGGGGTAAATGATATGGATGTTTGAACGTTTTAGGAACTTTGGATCAATGCTAGACTTAGGGTTTGATTTTGATTGGTTTGATTTGGATAATAAACTTGTAAACCCTAAGATGTTGGATGTTATCTTAGGATGAACTTGTTCAAAGGATTTCTAATTTAATTAGAGGTATGAGAAAGGATGCATTCCCATACTCCTAACTAAACAAGGTGATTTTTGGTTTGATGATTTACCCAAGTCTAGAATGATGTTTCCAAAGATCTAAAGATTTTTGTGGGATGAAGATGATAAGTGTTTGGGGTAGGTGAAATGTTTGATTTGATCCTAAATGAACCTAGGAAGGACCTGTTTTTGAGACCAAGATAGTGAAGAACATGCCTTTCTCTAAGAGTAATTCAAAATCAAAAGACCAATGTTTGCATGAATATATGACCATTAGATTCCAAGCACATATGTGTGGTCCAATTGATTTAATCTTTGCTTAATGGATTATTTTTACCACAAACACACTCTTGATTAGGTTTTCAATCTAGATTTCTAATGTCTCAACTTTCCCCTTATCCTGCAAAGTGTATTATGTGGAAACCGAGGAAATTCAAGGCAAGAGTTACCTATTGTTGACCTTAGTAGGAGCAAATTAAGATGAAATCCAAATGTTTAGTAGCCTCTAAAGATATGAATCCCAAGGGAAAGCAATAACATGTGAATTTTTTCAAGGATATTTGCTTCTCCTAAAGAGTTTTCAATTTTGATGATTCGTTGAATGTTGGTTTCCCAATGTTTTCGATTAAAGCACTGCATTTTCAAATTGACTCACAACCAATGCAACATCCTAGCTCAATTGGTACATTTTTCTTGGTGGGCTTGCCTCATGCCCTTCGTAGAAGAGATGATTTTACATGCAACAAGGAAAGAGTATAAAGGTATGTTAAGAATGAATTCTTAACCTCTATACTTTAACCAAGATCGGACATGGCAAGTAACTTCTTGGAATCTAAGTTCCAATGCACCACTTTGATAAACTCTTTTAATGGATTAATAGGCCACTACAAACAAGCGTTATATTTCAGACTTTCCATTTGTGGAGATTGACCCATACAACAAGAGTCCCCTTTCAGATCCATCTCGTCGAAGCCAACTACATAATACTGGCATTTACTCCAATACCCAAATTTATATCTTGGCTGGACATACTCATGGATTTAGAGTGTTACCGATTAAGTCATTCCCTTGGGTGAGTACTTTTTCCCCAAGGCAAGCCCTCTAAGATAGACAAAAGTGAGCAAACATATTCATAGTTTGATCAACCTTCATTTAGAAAGAAAGGGAGAATAGATGCAATAAGTTTGCTCACACTCGCAAAGTGTTTAGTTCAATTTTAAACCCAAATCAAAGTGTGGAGGTAATATTTTTAACAAATTAATATCACAAAAAGGCTTTTGATTCTCAAGATCATTGTGAGGTGTGAGAGAAGTGTATACACCTTTTAGATGATATTACATTGTGAAAAAGATTACAAGACTTGAAATGCACATGTTCATTTTAATTTCCAAAGCAATGATGAGTTCGTTTTTAAAACACCAATATCAAGTGTGAAGTTGCTTGTTCAATTTTAGCCCAAATTGAAATCTAGTAGGTGTCTAAGGTTCAATTTTAGTCCAACTTTGAAAGAAAACAATGATCTAGTTGGCTTAAAATAGAAAATTAAAGCATGAAATGGAAGCCCTTAAGCATTAAAAAACGTTTTATAAACTCTGAATTTAATGCTCCATTCTCCAAGATTCCTCCAAAGATTGCTTCTTGCAAACAAAAATCCATTTTCTTTGCTTGTCCTTCTTACCTTTGTTTTCCTTTTCCTCGCTTTCCTATAAAAAGGAAGCCAATCATGTGGAGATTAAATTATTAATCTAATCCATTTTTAACCATTGACTCCAAACAATAGAATGATTTTAAATGAAATATTAAGAATTTATAATATTTGGTCATACATAAAAGATCAGCACAATCCTTATTAACAATACAAACAAGTAACGATTTTGATATCTTTATCAAAAAAATGCATAATAAAGACCTTTCCAAATAGAGATATTTGAGCAATATCTACAAGTTTTACTTATGGACAAATAAAGAGAGCTTTGTTCTTCATCAATAATTATCTGTGAGATTTGATTACTGATGTCAAACAAAAACAATCAAAGTACCCAAAGAAACATCAAACTTTCATGCCTTGCATAAATATCCTTTTCAAATTTATGATGATCACCAATTCCTCATTACCAATTCTCATAATTATTTTCTTTTTAAAGAGTATTGATAGTGCTGCCAATGACCCTACCGTTTATGATGAATATCTCTCTCTCATGAATGTGCCTCACAAATTCTTGGTGTTATTTTTAAAAAGAAATCACTACTCTTCTACTCTGCACCAGCTGCTACAGAAGATGATGAGGAGAAGGGAAAATTTAAGCATACATTTCATTTTAAAATAGGCCACTTCCATAAGGCAACTAATCTATTTACTCTGTGATAGCTAAGATTAGGCGAATAGATAATGCATGTAGACTAAATAGTTGGTAGACATAAAAGCCAAACCTATCAGCATAATGAGATGGAGATCTCTGTCAGCTACTTGAAAGATTGTTCTTTCGTACAAATCCACAGGCCTAAGGATTACCTAGCATTATTATAAACTTTCAAACTAATGCAGTTGGTAGGTAAAAAAAAAGCCGTGTCTTCCATAAAATTTGTATGTGTGTATAATCATTAAACCAACGCATAAAGGGATTTTGTAAGATATTACAGTTTGGGGAAGCAAAGATAATGCATAAAGAGAAAGCAGGAAATATAGGGATATCCTCATGACAATTTTGACCAGTAGCATAATCTTAAAACTTTTCAGCCAATAAAAGCTAATTTATCAACTCCCATGTCAGAAAACAACCGTATTGATGTCAGAACACCAAAAAAAATGATAGAACAACCATACCACCAAACAGTAATATAAATCTCATTCAATCATGTCAGAAAAAACGCACTCAGCAACTAAAGAGAAAGCCAAAATAGTGAAGGGGTGGAAGATCATTTGTTGGCTTTATGCGAGTTGCAGTATGACTAACACTACATTTAAAGCTATGACCAGATCCAATATTCAATATAGAGAAAAACTATTGTGTATGGATAAAGGATTGTACCATTGATATTAATGCATGTACCTACGAACAAAGAGATTGTTACCCTTGAAACACTTCATCAATATTGAAATGAAGTCCTAGTGATGAGACATATAGGCAAGGACATGATAGCTATTTCAGTTGTTTCCATCTTTACATGAATGCACTCTAATGATTCCTAAGCCAAACTATTATCATTCAATATTCTAGCATTTCATAGCTCAACAAAGGTTGACACAAAGACTTTCATATGACAGAGCACGAATTGGTAAGGTGACCCATAATGGGTCTAGAGGACATTATATTTTGAGCTGGAATCTCTTGAAGATAAATGTGAAAGTATGCAAAGATAACTAGAAAAGGTTAGGGATGATCAAAAACACATGACAGATGATTTACAAGCATTGAAGTTGCACTAGCATGGTGCAAGAGAGGAAAAACCGCATGCTTGTAATGAACTAACTAGAATAAAGCATCTACGAGAGGAACAGGAGAAACTAGAAGATCAGAAGGTCTAGACAAAACTTGATGAACAGGTGCTGGTGGAAGTTCTTATTCCCCTGTCCAAAGAAAAGGAAAAATTAAGAAAAGATCATGATACGATGAAGTTAAAATTTGAGTGTGAGAATGAAGAATGTTCTAAATTGTTGGGAATTTTCCAACAAGATGTTGATATGCTTTTCAGCTATTTATCTAAATCAAAGAATATCTAAATTCCAGAAATGACGAAAGGCTAAAAGAACTGGAGGAAAAACTGTCATTTTGTGAATCTCAATAGCATCAGTGTGAGAAGAGAAAATCAAACATTTCAGCTGAGCTGAATAGAAGCCAAGAATTATTATGCAGCCATGACCAAGTGAAATGAAATATAGATGACAGTATAGCTTATCGAAAAACTAAAGCATATGTTGATGAACTAGCTCAAAAAATGGAAGCTTTAGATGATAGAATTGCTAGGATTGGCGAACCTTCTCTTGTGGAAGCAGAATTAAAGAGATATTTGTAGGAAAAAGAAAAACTTCTATCTAAGTTGAACTGATACCAAGGAACAATAGGAGCATATCAGAGCAATATATTAAAGAACAAACTTGATTTGAAGCAAGCACAATACAAGGACATTGACAAACGATACTATGATTAGCTTATTGAGTTAAAGACCACATAAATAGCTAACAAGGACTTGGATAAATAATACAATGCACTTGACAAGTACTCGCTTCTCTTATAATCAAGTTAGCACTGGCAGAAACATTTTGCCTCAATTGTGGAATATTAGCACTTGATGAGCTGACAACAAATTTAGATGCACCAAATGCAGAAAGTCTTACTGCTGCCCTCCTTCTAGCGCTATTATATGGATGTTGAAAATCTGCAAATGGTTAAACCTTAACATAAAATTCTTATGCTAGTCATTTGAAACACATTTAAATTCAACATCCCTATGAAATGTTTGACCATGATAAAATATGCAAACTAAATAAAAACAAAGATAATGAAATGCAAGCATATAAAAACATAATCAAAATTTTATTTCATAGTGGATTAGTGCTATTGTTGAAAATAGCCCTTTCCCAATCCTTGATAGATAAGCTAGATGATGATGATAAGATGGGAAAAATCAATTCTCAAATGAGGAGAGTGACTTTGCATAGTATTTGTGGATGAAATTGTGTAGGATTTGATCAAGAATGAAGCCTTTTATTTATAGATTATTTTGATGAGAGAATGGCCAAATAGATGAATGTGGGACTAAATGTAAACCAATGAAAAGAGGCCACTTGTCAAATTTTCATAGGTTGAGGGATGTGCAAGATTTGGGAAATGTGCCCAAGAGGGCGAAATTTCAAATTTGAATTTGTGAATTAATGTTGAGTTTGACTTGTGCAAGGGACATGTAAGAGCCGTGTAAGAGCTCATAAATGCTTTGTTGGGTGTACATGTCCACTTGATTTTGAATTCAAACTTGAGGGAATATTCCTCCAAAAAGAAGATGCCCATGTTGATGGAAATGTTGATTTTAATAAATCAATAAATTGATTTATTTGTGCAAGTGGGAATATCTAGGTTATGATGGGTGGATTTGGGTTAGAATGGGTGGGGTTGATTAGCTTAATGATGATTGGGTGAGTTTGACCTTTTTGACTTGAATATTTGATTTATTTAAATCAGAAAAGGATGGAATATGCATTTGGAGATTTAATTAAATAAAGTTTTTTTATTTAATTAAAGGGATGATGTTTGATTTATTTAATTTAAATGAATAACCTTAGGAATGAAATTAATGAGTTTATCTGATGAATGGATGAAGGTGAACTTGATTAATTTGATGAGTGGATGAATGTGAAACCTGGTTTACTTGATGAATGGACCTAATTGAATGCATAATGCCAATTTTGCATGTCTGGGCATTGAAATAAGGTTATGAGCCTACACCATAGTTTTTTCAAGGTGACAACTCGATCCTTTAACCACGCTAGGTATATAATTAATGACAACTCCTGACCCCAGCGCGTTTATCGGGACCATTATGTTATTCCTTCATATGTTCTTCACGATGGAACTAAATCCACAACAAAATTTAAGTCACGGGAAAATTATGTTTTCATCCTTAAGGCCATGAAATGTGTCATTGTTTCTGCAAAAACAAGTAGACAACTCATCTAACTTAGGTTTTGCGAATTGTCTGATTTTAATTTTGGGAGAGGACTGATTTTCCATCAATGGTGAATCAGTCCCACCTTAAGATTGGAAATCCATATTTTGTTAGATTCTGGATCCCGACACTCAGAAACCAGTTTCCAGCAGTTTTCATAAGAAGCAGGGCTGATTCACCATTAGTGGCGAATGAGTCCCATTGTTGATTTTCAGTAATCTCATACAACATTCAAAAGATTCTAGATTCTCCATTCTCTTCCCAGGTGCACTCTCAATTAACCTTCTTCTTTTATATTTTGTATTTGTTCATTCATAGTTCATGTTTTCATCTCACATTTTATTTTCCAACATTATATAAATCTTAGGTTTTGCTTACGTAATCAATAAAATAAATCATCTAATTGCACTTAGTTCATTCCATTTAGTTCAAATAACATCATATATTGCATAATTTGAGTGAACCTAGCTAGATCATTTGTGTGGGGTTTATCTCTCCCCTTTTACGTGAAACATCCTAAGAGCACAAGAGTAGCCTATAAGCCCTATCCAAAAATCTACTATTCAACATGTCATTCGTACGCAAGTGTAATATTAATTTTAAGCTTGAAGATCAAAGTAAGAGAACCATTGGTTCATTTTAGATTTGAAAAGGTAGTCTGGAGGTGTTTTTGTTGCTCCTTGGGCTATCGAGGCATCATTGACCATTTTAATTCTTGCATGATAGATGATGGATAGTGCTATATAGTAGCTATCTAGGTAGGTTCATGGATTCGATAGCTATCTATGTAGGTTGATGGATTCATTGTGTTTATTGCTTTAAGCTTACATGATATTGTCTTGTTTGTCGCACCACTTCTTTTGAAAGAAAATATCTCGAGCCTAATGCCCACTAGCACACATGTCTTACACATGCAATCTTAGAAATTTTTTGTAAAGGAAGGCTACAAATGGTGTGTTATTGGTCAATGCCAGTTTCGGTAGGTTGAAAGATCTACCTTCAATAGTTTCGTGTCTTGAGAGCACAAGTTTAGGAATTCTTTGAGAAGGAAGGTCACAGGTAATGCACCATTAGTCCATTTTTCTACAAGTTTGGGCATGTAGAGTATGAATGATGTCACAGCTAACTATGAACCACATCTTCGTGTCTTTTTCCAAGTGTTAGGGAATCTCTCTAAATTTTAGTGAATGTTATTTTTAAGACCGCTTCACCTTTTTGACCAAAGGCACCAGTAATCCTATTTCGCACCGTGTTTGCATTTAAATCTCTTATTTTTATATGAGATAATGATTAACTTTACTATCTCGAAGGTACTATTGATAAACCAAGTAAAGTAAAATATATTTAATAATACTATGATCTCGTGTTAACATTTATCATAGGCATAGTTTCCAAGTTGGATTTGTACATGCAAGAGGTTTAAAATCTTCCATCATACATCAGTTGATCACTTGGACAATTATGCATAAATGACTTCCAGTGCACTTGTCGAGTTTTTTCTGCAAGAAAGTTAATATTGTCTAATAGAGAATTCTGAAGTCATAGAACTTTTTAATTCAATGTGTGCATGACTATTGTGAGCGCATTATATGTAGGTATGGACACTCTCATTGTTGACTTCTCTTTTGTGCTATTTGTCCTTGATGTCAAAACTATTTGGTTATTGATTTGGCATTGGCATATTCATTGGTGCATTTGGATATTGATGTTTTAATACTTGGCATATTTAGTGATTACTAGTGATTATTATATGGATAGTGATTTGATGGTTTATCTTAAATTTTGTTTTGTGGCACTGATTCTTTTCATTCCATGTACAGTGATCTTGGTTATGTTTGAAGGGTTGAAGGTTGTTTTAGATTTTAGTGGCTACAAGATATTGACAAGGAAAGGTTCCAGGCAACTTATTTTGATGGTATATGTTACATGGGTAAATGCATGTATGACATATTTAATTGATTTTGATCTTGTGAGATCAAAGTTTTTTTGTTGACATTAAACATGGGGATAAAATCCCATTGGTAATATTATTATTATGACCTAAATACCTAAAATTATTTTTATTTCAAAGGTCATTTTCTTCTTGAAAGGCATCGGGCCCCTATGGTTACAAATGGTAAAAGGAAAACAAATGGAGTCAACATTTAAAATTAAGTAAACCCTATAGTTTTTCCTTAATCATTTGATAGAAATGAAAATCAGGCTAATTGTTTATTTGGAAACAATGTTTAAGTGATATTGTATCGGGCTTCCTGGGTTTCACATAGTTGTTATTCCGACAATGGGTTCTTTGAATCATTATGTGGCCTTTGCACTTGGGAAAATAGGTCATGTGGACAGTGACTAATGCATCGAAAACCATCATACTTATCATTTTTCTTGGAGATCTTTGGTAAATTGAATAATGGTTATAATGTGGTTTCATTTTATCCAAGTGACTGTTATCAGCCTCATCATATTTGCAAGGAAGTTGACTTTATTTGGTAGTAACATTTGTTATCATTTTTTTTGTCGACAACTATCATTTGATATTGCTAATAATGTTGTTGGCGGACTTAAAGTGATCATTATATTTTCTTAATGATCGTTCAGACTCCAAAAATGTTATCAAAAATTGAAAAGGAAGTCAAAAAGCCTTGATTTGAAAGGAAGTAGGGCAAGTTCATTATGCTATTTTGTTTTTGCTCTGAAAATGCATCACAGCGCCGCCATAAAGATTGTGAATCTATAGTATGTAGCTGGTCTTCGAGATGAAAGTTGGAAGAGCTTTAGTGAGACAATTATGAAGATTTTACACAGTCATATGGTAATATTTTGGCTACCATGACAGGTATTTGTTTTTTGGTTTGGAAAATATCGTGTTGGATTTAAACATAACTGATTTATGGATTGAGATTTTGTTGAAGATTAGAAATTTGTTAAAGACTAATCTCAATTTTCATTAACTCGAGTTTATACTCAAGGGTTTCATTATTCAGTGGCATTCATCGACATATCATTGATTTTTCTATGGTTATTCTTTAAACCCATGTTGGGTATCATGATTTAACTACGTTATTTACCAGTTTATCAAAACCTTGGTTAATGTGGATACAATTTTTTGAAAAGGATAATTGTTTAATGCTCTTTGTATAAATGCATGGAAAAATCCATGACTCAATGAGGAAAATAGAGAAGTTATAAATTTGAACAGGGTATTGTTGAAATGAAAGAGGGTTTATTACTATGATATCATTTTGTATTTAAAAGAGAAAAGAGGGTTTATATTGTATATGTCTCTGGTTGTATTATAGAGATTACATTGAGTTTTTCAGTGAGAGTATTTGTATTGTCATATGCAAATACATTTTGTAGTGGGAATTATTGAAAATATTATTCTTGTATCCTATTGTGATTTTGCGACTGCAAATAATTAGTGGAGTTATAAGGTCCCAATAGGTTGCATTATCATGAGATTTTGTTTCAAAAGAAGTTGGTGCTTCTAACTTGAAGTGGGTGCTTCAATTTGTTATTGGAGTTGGTGCTCCACATTGTCATTGGAGATGGTGCTCCACATTGTTACTGAGTTGGTGCTCTGAAAAACATTGTAATAAGTTTGGAATTAAGCCTATAAGGCATTTTGGAGTGGTTTTTCTACCCCAAGAGGGTTTTCCATGGCAATTTATGTGTCTCTCTTTTGTGTGGTTTGAGTCTATCTTGCATAATCTTTGTTTTAGACATTTATTTTGAGTTAGCTCATGCAATTCTTTGATACTTTATCATTATTTAATTTTACCTAAACGCTCATGGTTTAGTTGTTAATGTGCAAAGTTTGAATGTTAATTTTTGTCATCTGAAAGTTAGTTTCCTTGCCAAAGAAAGTATTAAAAAAATTGTTCATTCAGCATTATATGTACAATGTACACCATGCTTTAACATGAGTTGTTTGGAATTCTTGTTGTATTTGATTGAGTGATTATGCTAATCATTCAAAGCTTGGTTTTTACATTGCATATTGAAAGTCACATTTTGTTCAAGGTCAAAAAGAGTTCAAATCTATATTTCATTTCATAATTTTTTTAAAATATATTACTTTGATACACCGCCCCCTCCCCTCTCAGAGTAATTCCACTTCCAACAAGTGGTATGAGAGCATAGGGTCCTACATTAGGTTTTATCACCTAGGATTGATTTCAGAGGTCTTGTAATTTTGTCATTATGGCACATGGACCTAAAGGTTCATCCATTACAAGAGTTCCTCTATTTGATGGCACTAATTATTTGTTCTAGAAAATCAGAATGGAAACATATCTTATTTCTTTAGATCTTGATTTTTGGAATTTAGTGTGCAATAAATATGTTGTACCTGATACCATACCTATAGATCATGATGAGAAAAGAAAATATGAAATGAATGCAAGAGCTAAACATGCATTGTTGTGTGGTTTGACAAAAGATGTATTTGTCAAAGTCATGCATTGTAAATTTGCATATGCATTTGGGAAAAGCTTGAAAAATTTTATCAAGGAAATGAAAAAGTTAAGCAATCCAAAATCCTTACTCTCAAGAGTCAATTTCAGGAAATGAGAATGAAGGATGATGAAAAGATTGTTGATTATTTCCTAAGGATAGATGAAGTTGTCAATGCAAGAAGAGGTCTAGGTGAAACAATTGTAGAGTCTGATGTTGTTCAAAAAGTGATTAGAACCTTGCATCCTAAATTTGAGTCTAATGTTTCCACTCTTGAAGAAAACAAGTGTTTTGATTCACTTACCTTGGAAAATTTACAAGGCATATTAATAGCATATGAAATGAAGATAGGAAGCTCTGCTTCAGCCTCTAAAGAGATTTCTTTTAAAGTAGAAATGAAAGAAGACTTAGTGAATCAAAATTGTCTGATACCTTAGAAGCTCTTTTGGTAAGAAAGTTGACAAAGAAATATAAAGGAAAAATTTCTTTCAAATTTTTTAATTGTGGCAAAGTTGGTCACTTTGCAGCTAAATGTCCTTATCCAAATCAAACCAATGATGATGAGAAAATAGAAAAAAAAATTAAGAAAAAGTCTTGGAATCCTAAAAAGAAGTTTAACAATAATCTCAAAAAGAAAAAGAGTCTCTTTAGCAAACAAGACTCAGATGTTGAGACAAATGAGTCATTAAATAATGAAGATGAAACATTATTCATTGCTGAAATTTCTACACCAAAGGATTCAAGCAATCAGTTAAGAAGTCAAATAGAAAATCAATCTGAATTAGAAGTAAGTCTTGAGGGTGAGTTACTTTGTGCTCTACAAGAAATCAAAAAATTAAAGAAACAAGTTTCTTCATAACAGAAAATTCCAAATAAGGTAACTACATCTTTACAAACTAAACTTGATGATTATAGGAGAACTATAGACAATCTTAAATCAGTTCTTGCTGAAAAAGATAAAGAAATCCAAAGGCTTGAAAAGGAAGTAGTTACACTTAAGAAACATGTAGAAGGTTATGAAAGCACTCTACATTTAAATGACTTACTTGAAAAGAAGAAACAACATAAGGACATGACTGGTATAGGTTTTAGTACTAGTGAATGTTCAAATCATAATTTCATAACAGCTGGTAAGAAGCAATCTTTTGAGCATAAAAGAAACAATATTAGATTCAAGGCATTCTTCCATGGCTATTGCTTCTACTACAATAAATTTGGACATAAAGTGAGCAATTGTAGATTCATGTTGTCTAGAACACTAAGATTTGGTCACAAACAATTCTTTGGTTTTCCAAATACAGTCAAATGTTTCAAATGCAACACTATTGGTCACACATCCAAATAATGCAAAAAAAATAGGCCTATCAAAGAGAAAGTTTGGAGACCCAAGTTTGTTCCAAGTGTAGATCAATCTATTCTTGTGCAATCTTCCTTTCTCTCCAAGAAGAAGGCATTCTGGGTGTTGGATAGTGGTTGTTCAAACCACATGACTGTTGATAAAGATAGGTTCTTGAAACTTGAAGATTATGAAGGAGGATTTTTTAAGTTTGGTGACAACTCAGGTATTCGGATAAAAGGTAAAGGTTCTTTACT
Source organism: Sequoia sempervirens (assembly GCA_007258455.2). NCBI lineage: Eukaryota > Viridiplantae > Streptophyta > Pinopsida > Cupressales > Cupressaceae > Sequoia > Sequoia sempervirens. The sequence goes on from VDFB02278156.1 coordinate 36,949, forward strand.
TCTAAATGATGACACACCAATCTATGATGTGTATTATGTAGAAGGATTGAAACATAATCTTTTAAGTTTTAGTCAAATTTGTGATAATGGATATCATGTTACATTTGGTGCACAAGGTTGTGAAATAAAAAACAACAACTATGGTAAACTAGTTGCAACTGGTTTGACAACTTCCGGAAACATTTACAATCTTCTTGACTCCTCTAATCATGAAGACAATGAAGGTATGTGCCTTATGGGTCAAGTGGAAGAAAACTGGTTATGGCATAAACGTTTAGGGCATATAAACTTTGACAATCTAGTTAGAATAAGTAAAAATCAGAATGTGAGAGGTTTGCATATATTAAGTAAACCAGAAAATATAGTTTGCAAAGAATGTCTCAAAGGAAAACAAACTAAAGTGAGCTTTAAATCTAAAGAACATTCTTCTACTAAGCCATTGCAACTTGTACACATTGATCTTTGTGGTCCTACTAGGACTGGGTCAATAAATGGTGAAAAATACATCATGTTATTTGTAGATGACTACACAAGGATGGTTTGGGTAACCTTTCTCAAACATAAATCTGAAGCTTTTGACAGATTTAAAATATTTCATAAGATGGTTAAGAGAGAGTCTAATATGAAACTTAAGTGCTTAAGATCAGACAAGGGAGGTGAATTTACATCTCAAGAATTCATTCATTATTGTGAGCAACATGGAATAAAAAGGCAATATGCTGCTGCAAGGACACCTCAACAGAATGGGGTTGTGGAGAGGAAAAACATAACAGTGAAAGAAATGGCTAGAAAAATGTTAGATGAAGTTGAACTGCCAAATATGTACTGGAAAGATGTTCATACAGTTGTTTACATTCTAAATAGAGTACAAATAAGAGTGAAATCCAATTTCACTCCATATGAGCTTTGGTATGGTAAATCTGCCTCTATTAATTACTTTAAAATATTCAACTGCAAGTGTTTTATTAAAAGAGATGATGAAAACTTAGGAAGATTTCTGTCTAAATCTAATTGAGGTATCTTTTTAGGATATTCTACTCATAGAAAAGCCTATAAATGTTTCAATAAAAGGTTGAATTGTTGAATCTATTAATGTCAAATTTGATGAAAGATTGCTCCTAGATTTTGATCATGTGCAGGATGATGAAGAGGAGGTTAACGCAGATTTTGATATCACTCCTAAATCTACTGAAGCAGTTGATTCACAACAGGAGGATGACTCAAGTTCTAAAGTAATACCTCCAAAAACACATTCTAAGATTGTTATGATAAATCATCCTCGAGATCTAATAATTGCAAATAAAAATGTAGGAGTTTTAACAAGAAGAAGAGAAAAATTTGATGAGAAAGCACAAATTGCTAAAAATTTTGTTTGATAACTGAATGTGAGCCTAAAATTGTTAATGATTCCTTAAATGATGATTGTTGGTTGAAGGAAATGCGGGAAGAATTTAGTCAAATTGAAAAGAATAAGAATTGGGAATTAGTTCCAAGACCTAATGACAAGAATGTCATAGGTGGCAAGTGGGTTTTCAAAAATAAACTAGATGAATGTGGCAAAGTGGTTAGAAACAAAGCATGGTTTGTGTGGAAAGGATATACACAACAAGAAGGTATTGATTTTGGTGAAACTTATAAACCTATAGCTAGAATTGAATCTAACATTAGAATCTTTTTAGCATATTCTTGTTTTAAAAATTTTAAAGTATATCAAATGGATGTCAAACTGCTTTTCTAAATGGATATTTGGATGAGGAAGTTTTTATGGAACGACCTGAAGGGTTTGTTGTACACGATAAGCCTAATCATGTTTATAGGTTAAAAAAGTATTTATATGGTTTAACACAAGCTCCTAGAGCTTGGTATTCTAGATTGGATGCACACTTAACAACAAATGGATTCAAAAGAGGTGGTGTGGACAACAATCTTTATGTTAAACAAGAAGGTAATGACATTCTGGTTGTTGAGGTATATGTAGATGACATAATCTTTGGCTGCAACAATGATGCCTTATCTAAATTTTTTTCAAAGAATATGGAATCAAAATTTGAAATGTCAATGTTAGGTAACATTCTTTCTTAGCCTCCAAGTTTTATAGCTTGAACAGAGAATATTTTTGTCACAAAAAAAATATGCAAAAGAAATGTTGAAAAGGTTTCAAATGGATGATTATCGTTCAATAATCACACCAATGGTGATTGGCTATAAGTTGTCTAAAAATGATGATTATCCTGATGTTGATCAATCTGAGTATAGATCAATTATTCGCAGCTTGTTATACGTAACTGCCTTCAGGCCAGATTTAATGCAAGTTGTTTGTATGGTCTCTAGATTCCAATCTACACCAAAATAACCCCATCTTACTATTGTAAAGATAATATTCAAGTATATCTAGGGTATTCTTGATTTTTTTCTTTGGTATCCTAGGAATAATGACTTTACTTTAATGGCTTTTATTGATGTTGATTGGGCTGGTTGTCTTGAAAATAGAAAAAGAACAAGTGGTGCAGCATTTTATCTTGGTGATTGTCTTGTTTCTTGACATAGCAAAAAGCAAGATTCAGTCTTATTATCAACAACATAAGCTAAATATATTGTAGCCACATCTTGTTGCACTCAGCTTCTTTGGATGGCTCAAACACTTTCAGACATGGGTATTGATGTTACTAAACCTGTTTCCATCTTTTGTGATAACTCTAGTGCAATTAATTTATTAAAGAATCATGTTATGCACTCAAGGACTAAACATATTGCAATTAAATTTCATTTTTTTGAGAGAAAACGTTTTGGCTAATGAGGCTACTATGCAATAGGTACCTACACAACCACATGTAGCATATATCTTCACTAAGCCTTTGGCTAAAAAGTTATTTGAAAGACTTCGGTCTAGATTGGGAGTTATCTCTCAATCCCTACTCTCTTAATGTTTTCTCATTGGTTCAGGGGGAGCTTTTTAGCTCTCCTAGCAACTCCTTGTTGCTTTCATGGTTTATTTGTTGCTTCATTGTTCTATTTGCAACTAGTTCAGTCACTGGTTTTTGGTATTTCATTGATTACCCTTTGTCCTTGAGACAAAAAGGGGGAGAAATATGAGTTTTTTTTGGCATTGGTTGTTCGTTGGAACTTTATTTTAGATGGCTCAGTTTTTTCCATCAAGGACAAAGGGGGAGTTTGTTGACTTCTCTTTTGTGCTATTTGTCCTTGATGTCAAAACTATTTGGCTCTTGGTTTGACATTAGCATATTCATTGCTGAATTTGGCTATTGATGTTTTAGTACTTGGCATATTCAGTGATTACTAGTGATTACTATATGGATAGTGATTTGATGGTTTATCTTCAGTTTTTTTTATCATATTGATTCTTTTGGTCCCATGTGCAGTGATCTTGGTTATGTTTGAAGGGTTAAAGGTTGTTTCAGATTTTAGTGGCTATAGGATATTGACAAGGCAAGGTGCCAGGCATCTTATTTCGATGGTATATGTCACATGGGTAAATGCATGTTTGGCATATTTAGTTAATGTTGATCTTGTGAGCTCAAAGCCTTTTTGTTGACATTAAACATGGGGATAAAATCCCATTCACCTAATATTATTCTTATGACATAAATACCTAAAACTATCTTTACTTCAAAGGTCATTTTCTTCTTGAAAGGCATCAGGCCCCTATGGTTACAAATGGTAAAAAGCAAACAAATGGAGTCGACATTTAAAATTAAGTAAACCCTATTGGGTTTCCTTAAGCATTTGATAGAAATGAAAATTGGGTTGATTGTTTATTTGGAAACAATGTTTAAGTGATATTGTATTGGGCTTCTTGTGTTTCACATAGTTGTTATTGTGACAACAGGTTCTTTGATTCATTATGTGGCCTTTGTACTTGGGAAAACAGGTCACATGGATAGTGACTAATGCATCGACAACCATCATGCTTGTCATTTTTCTTGGAGATCTTTGGTAAATTAAATAATGGTTATAATGTGGTTTCATATTATCCAAGTGACTATTATCAGCCTCATCATATTTGCAAGGAAGTTGACTTTATTTGGCAGTAACATTTGTTATCATTTGTTTTGTCAACAACTATAATTTGATATTGCTAATAATGTTGTTGATGGACTTAAAGTGATTATTATGTTTTGTTAATGATGTTTCAAAATCCAAACATTATCAAAAATTGAAAAGGCAGTCAAAAAGCCTTGATTCAAAAGGAAGTTAGGGAAACTTCATTATGCTATTTTGTTTTTTCTTTGAAAATGCATCACAACATCGCCATAGAGATTGTGAAGCTACAATATGCAATTGGTCTTCGAGCTGAAAGTTAGAAGAGCTTTAGTGAGACCGTTATGACGGTTTTACATAGTTAGATGGTAATATTTTGGCTGCCATGATAGGTATTTGTTTTTCAGTTTGGAAAATCTCGTACTGGCTTTAAACATAACTGATTTATGGATTAAGATTTTGTTGAAGATTAGAAATTTGTTAAAGACCAATCTCATTTTTCATTAACCCAAGTTTATACTCAAGGGTTTCATTATTTTAGTGGCATTCATTGACATATCATTGATTTTTTTGTGGTTATTCTTTAAACCCATGTTGGGTATCATGATTTAACTACGTTATTTACTAGTTTATCAAAACCCTGGTTATTGTGGATACAGGTTTTTGAAAAGGATAACTATTTTATGCACTTTGTATAAATGCATGGAAAAAGCCATGACTCGATGAGGAAAAGAGAGAAGTTATAAATCTAAACAAGGTATTGTTGAAAGGAAAGAGTGTTTATTATTGTGATATCATTTTGTATTTAAAAGAGAAAAGAGGGTTTATATTGTATATGTCTCTGCTTGTATTACAGAGATTACATTGAGTTTTTCAGTGAGAGTATTTGTATTATCATATGCAAATACATTTTGTAGTGGGCATTATAGAAAATATTATTCTTGTATCCTATTTTGATTTCTTGGCTGCAAATAATCAATGCAGTTATAAGGTCCCAACAGGTTGCATTATCATGAGATTTTGTTTCAAAAGAAGTTGGTGCTTCTAACTTGAAGTGGGTGCTTCAGTTTGTTATTGAAGTTGGTGCTCCACATTGTTATTAGAGTTGGTGCTCCACATTATTATTAGAGTTGGTGCTCCACATTGTTACTGAGTTGGTGCTCTGAAAAACATTGTAATAAGTTTGGAATCAAGCCTGTAAGACATTTTGGAGTGGTTTTTCTACCACAAAAGGGTTTTCCACTCGACAATTTATGTGTCTCTCTTTTGTGTGGTTTGAGTCTATCTTGCATAATATTTATTTCAGTCATTTATGTTGAGTTAGCTCATGCAATGCTCTAGTACTTTATCATTTTTCAAGTTTACCTAAATGCTCATGGTTCAGTTGTTAATGTGCAAATTTTTAATGTTAATTTATGTCATCTAAAATTTTAGTTTCCTTGCAAAAGAAAGCATTAAGAAAATTGTTAATTCAGCATTATATGAACAATATACACCATGCTTTAACATGAGTTGTTTGGAATTCATGTTTTATTTGATTGAGTCATTATGGTAATCATTCAAAGCTTAGTTTTTACATTGCATATTTGAAGTCACATTTTTTTCAAGGTCAAAAAGAGTTCAAATCTGCATTTCATGTCATAAAAGTTTTAAAATATATTACTCTGATTCACCCCCCTCTCAGAGTAATTCTACTTCCAACACTCATTAGGTTGGTGAGTACCCTCAAACAAATGGATTTCCCTAGCATGATCTCAGAGCTTCATTTGAAGCAAATTATGTTAGAACCAAATTTTGTGTTGATTGCAACGATCAAAATCATCCTAGGTTAGGATTTTATGTTGTCAAATGAGAGATATAGAGTGGATTATGATATCTCCTCATGTTTTTTGGAAACTCTTCTTGACCTACATGTACCAAAGGGGGATGGTGGAAATCTCCCAAAAACTTTTCAACCCTAAAATACTAGGTGGGTTGGAGGAGGTGTTGGAAGTTTCCACTCTAGATCTTGGCATTCCTCGGGCCCAAGACATGGAGCTTCTGTCTATTTTAGGTGAGGTGGTAACTTATTACCCTTTCATTTTAGACATATGTGGAATTGCATAGAAAAAGGAAGCAAGTCAAGGTGGGAATAAATTTCCAAAAGAAAATGTTGAATATCAAACCTATCTAAGACTTCGAATGGGTAGGAAATTTTATCAATTACGTGCAAACATATGGTGATGAATAGTTTCAACTTTGTTGGATACCTTTAATCTTGACTATATCAATTCCCGCAACTAGAGTGAAGGTTTCTCGATAATATACTTTGGGTGTTTATGCAAATCCCCTGGCAACCAATCTTGTCATGTGGCATTTTGTTGAATTGTCTACATGATATTTGACCTTGTAAATCAAATGATTATCTTTGGGAAGTTGAAATGTTTCTCATGTATTATTTTTATGAACAAAATTTATCTCATCATTCATAGAATCAACCTATATTGATTCTTTCACTACTTCATACATAGAGGTTTCAACTTGAATTGTACTTAGTAAAGAAAAATTAACAATTGTATTTATATTTTTACTCCTATGATAATGTCAACTAAACTTTGTACCCTTCTTGGATTTGATGCTAGACATGAACTATCACCTAAATTTGTGCAATTAGAAGAAATTCCAGGTGAAATTGGAGGACTGGGACTTGAGCTTGAACTTCCACTTGATCTTGTGGGGAGAGGAGGAACACTATTATCTTCCATGCTCATGGTTATTGATGTATTTTTATGTTCATCATCTTTTTTCTCCCATCCTACCCCTTCATAAAAAATCACATCTCAACTAAAACTTAATTTCTTTGTGTTAGGATTGTAGAATCTATATCTGTTATTTGCATTTGAGCATTACACGAAGATACAAATTTGGTATTTTTCATCCCATTTATTTTTCCTCTAAACTAGAATATGGACATATGCTAAAGATCTAAATACTTGAAGATGAGTCACTGAAGCCTTATGATCACTCCAGGCTTCATTCAAAGTAATTTTTGAACCACTTTTGTGGGAATTAGATTTAGAATATATACTTTTGTTGCAACTACCTCTCCCCAATAACTATTTTGGAATATTTCTTGTCTACAATATAGTTTGTACCATTTCTATAATGGAATATAGTTCTCTCTTTCTAAAATACCATTTTTGAGGTTTATATGTGACAGTAAGTTATCTATTTATGCCATTATTATTGTAAAAATTAGAAAACACTTTGGAAGTAAATTGTCCCCTTCTATATGTTTTGAGTATTTTACCCACATTACTTTTCATCCATTGCCTTGAAATTCTTGAAGAATTCAAATGACTCATATTTTTTCTTAATAAAATAAACCCATTTGTGGTGAGAGAAATTATCAATAAAAATAAAATGTAAATATTCTTACCTAATGATTCCTCTTTTGTGTCACCACAAATGTCTACATGCACGAGCTTTGTTCACCAAAAATCATATTGATGTTTCATATTAAGTGCACGTCCTAAAAAAACTTCCTATTTGGCTTGAATTGACATAAGCCCTCTTGCCATATTTTTCTTATGAAGAAAATTTAACCCTTGAAAATTTAAATTACTGTAACGTTGATGCCATAACCAAGAATAATGTTTGGATGCTTTGAGTGTATGCATCTTAGTAGACACCAATGTGAGAGGAAATAGTTTATTCTATATCATGCAAGGCTTTCCTACAAGTTGATAATTATCTGATTTATCAAATTTTTACAAAAGTTATCTTTAAACATAAATTTATATTTTTTTGGTACAAGCTAACCAATACTCAAAAGAGTATGTTGTAGTTTTGGCACCTATAAAGTATCATGAATATGAGTAGTTTCCCCTTTATTAGTCTTCACAACAAGGGTACCTTTTCCCATTACATCAACCTCTTTATCATCTCCAAATTTAACATGACTTCTCAATGAATCATCTAATTTGACAAAGAGATCAGATTTACCTATTATATAATTTGAGCATCTACTATCTAGGAGCCACACATCTTTATGATTTTATTTTTACAAATTTCAAGTCAAAATGTAGAATGCTTTGCATCTTTAGATAACTCTTCAATATAATAGGCTCTTTACTTATTTAATTCATTTTTTTTTCATACATTCAGATTCATAGTGTTCGTATCAATCATAATTCCTACACTGGATGCTTTGGTGATCCATAAAACTTCTTCTTATTCCTCTATTATTTCCTCTTCCTCTTCCTCTACCTCATACTCTATCATTAGAAGAAAACTTAGCTGGATATTTATTTATGTCACATGGAGGAGTTGTAGATTTTTCTTCAACTCTTATAGTAGACTAGAAGGCTTGCACTAGGCTCTTCATAGTACATTGTGCAGACTCCTCATGAGATTACAAATAACCTATCAACTTTACAACTTTAAATGTGGTTGGATCTTTAATTTCTTCAATGGTTATCACCACTAGGTCAAGTTTTGACAAAAGGATCTCAAAATAATTTCTACAATTTTTTTCTCTATGACGCTTTCCCGTTGAGTTTAAGATGGTTCACAATGCCTTGAGCCTTGGTAATAATTTATTCAATAGACTCATCTTCTTCCATACATAATTTTTGACAAATTTTTTGAAAGGTTTGAATTCTTACCAATCTTATATTTTCAAATCCTTGGTATGCATTTTGTAGGGCCTCCCATGCATCCTTTGACTTTTTCATACCAACAATAAACATGGAAAATTTAAAATATCCAATGTAAATTGGATGGAGAATAGAGCTTGATTTCCCTTATTTATGTCTTCTTTCAACTAAGTTCATTGATTTTTTAGGTGGTTTGATATTCAGGTTCATTATATCATACTTCTACTAATTCCCAGGGATCTTGGGATAATAGTAAGCTCTTCATCTTTATACTCCAATACTCATAGTTGTCTCTGGCAAAAATGGAAGTTGAAATAGAAAATTGTTGTCATTTACCATTTTGATATTTCTTGGAGAGAACTATCATCCTATAGATGTTTCTTGCATAGTAAAACATTTTCAACCTACTCTAGTACCAAATGAAAGATAAATATTATGACATCACTGACATTGTATTTAAAAATAATCATACATAATTGATTGAATTAACAAATATTTTACTATATCTACTCAGAAATGACTGAATTACTAAATTGATAAAAAAAAAATATATATTTATAAACAGCAACAAGGAAAATAAACCATATTACCATACACTATGAATGAAGTTTTATGAAATATTGCAAAGGATAAGAGAAAAAAATAAAATCTTAAACTAAAAAACTACACGATATGCAAACTATTATTTATTTATTTAAAAACTAGAAAAAAATATAGAAAAAACAGATAAGTTTCATATTAATTGATCATGCATAATCCATATCTCCATTTCCACTTAAAGAAATCATTCTTCATTCTCTATTTTTCAACACACAAGGGTAGGAATAAAATTGCTCTAATACCATAATAAAGGTTAAATCCTCAATTTTTTTATTTAATGGACTACAATTCCATACATAGAGAGATGAAACACAATCCATATAATTGTAACAAAAATACTACCTATAATTGTGTAACTAGGACAATGTAATAAATTGCACTAATAGATAAAATAGGAATTATGTAATTGCCACTAGCTTTATTTCAAAATTTAATAATGATTATAATAACATAAATATAATAAAAAAATTTTGGGTTATTGTATTGAGTGAGAAACATAATGAATTTTTTAATCAAAAAATTTAAAATGTATTATTTAAGTATTGTGTAGGATGACTTTTTATCCATCCTTACCATAAGGTTAAGGTGTAAGGATGATTTTTGGAGGTTTGTATTCTTTTGAATGGATAATTACAATAAATATGATCATATTGATTTGTCATAATATTTAATATATATATATATAATTTTAATGGTAAATTTTGTATATGCATACTATTTTTATTTTAGTTTTATATTTATTTTGAACAAATATGTGTATCAACTCATTCCCATGATGAAAACATCCTTTAATTAAAAATGCACATTAAACATACCCATGGATATAGATAATCTAGGTAGAAATCTTACAACTCATATTGTTTATAAATGATCTCATTTTTCACAATCATTGTAGAGTTACCTTTCAATGTCTATTACATGAATACCCTCCAATATATTCATTATGTCTTATGGCATTGTAGCCTTTGATGAATGCAAGGGCCTCTAACCTATACTTCTTTTGAATGTAGCTGCTTGTGCATATTTTGTATAGTCTTTTTCCTAAAATATTAAGTATTCGATATGAACACCTCTAAGAAATATTGTCATGCATTCATGGTTCTATATAGTTTTATTAATTTGTTACAAATTATGGCATGAATTGTTCTCATGGTATTGTGTTAGGCCAATGAAAAAAATAATCTATAGTTATTTCCTTAAAGGGAGATTGTCACAAATTCACATTTTCTCATAAAAGTAATTATGCTTCCCATGGTTATGGAGATTTTTTTTTTTTTATGTTGTAAAATTTAACTTATGAGAATGATTGCTATATATTTTTAGGATATCCTTCAAGCAAACTAATTCCATCCAATTTGATGTCACTAAGCCAATGGTACATTAATAGAATATTCACTAGTTGTTCTTGGAAAGCAATACTTTACCACACATTTGAGCTATCTACCATGAATCCATCCTCCTTTTTATATATATCATAGTTGGCTAATGTATCAATATTTTGATTTACTTCACTATAACAATAATAGATAGAATAATTATCTATTTTTTTAGAAGTGATCAAATTTGTGAAAGGATGTTTTTGAGCTTCTAGTTTGTTGTACTTCTCTTTATTATTGAATTAACTACTATCAAACTAATTATAATTGAAGAATACCCTTTATCTCTATATATCTAATACCTTTGTATCTACAAAGTCTAGTGCTAGCTAAAACACTTTTGAATCCAACTTCATTATTCTTGCCCAAATGTAACTTTTTAGAAATAGAACTTATTAGTTTCTAAAATCATGAATTAACCCAATAGTTGTGAACTTGACCCCTATTCTTCTAAAATTAAAATTCAAATATATAATATTACTCTTCTAAGAAAAATATAAACATCTATATCAATAATGATATTTATAACTCTTCTATTATATTCTTTCAATTATTTGAAAATGTTTAATTTTATAATGAATAAATCTAATTTTATTTCGATTGCATATAATTATTGGTTTACTGAATTACACTTCTAAGTTAATTAATTTTCACCTCCTAATCAAAATATGCTACACAGCTCACAAGTAGGTGTTAGATGCAATACATATTTTCTTTATGACTATGAGATATAAGATGGATTTTTATTTATTTTCATGCTACAAATGTTTAATATTCTAGTATGATTTTATTTATGGCTACTACTCTAGAACTTAATCATAATAAATAATATGTATATTTTTAAATTAAATAAATAACAAAATTTTAATGGAATAGGAATTAAAATAAGGATTTATGAAGTTTAGTTATTTTGATGGTTGACATTGATTTTCTTTAGTTTTACATGGATTCACCTTTGATTATAAAATCGTATCAATAATATACATCATCTTCTCTACTTATTCCCTCTTTCTTAGGATGATAATATTGTTTATTGTTTTTAACTATGATTACATCAATATGATACAATATTGTCCTTTGTTTGCATATAACCTCAATTTTGTCATTTGCGACTTTGTAACTTTATTCATCTATAATGAATTTTTGGGGACTTACCTTATGAAGGTTGAATAAAATAAATTTCACAATGATAATCATGTCTCACAAAATTAATATATGTAGTATCTCAATATGTATGTATGTGAAGAAATACATTAATAAAATTATGAATATTTCTCAAATCTATAATTATCCAAGTATATTCTTGATTGTGTGTGGTTTTTAGATCATTTTAATTTATAGAGGGATACAAATTTAAACAAGATGTTTTATAAAATAGGAAAAACTCTACTTTAAATCTTCTTTTAAAAATCTAAAAAAATATTAAAAAATTGTTTAAGAAATCAATGCCTAAACTATCCTAACATACTTTATAAAATAAACTTTGAAATTACTACAAATAATGCTTTTGTAACAATATGTGACATCACTTATCTAACATTAGCCTCATAAAATTATGAGTTATTAATAATAAACTTTGATACTATTGTAAACAATGCTTGGGAATAGGATGCAACATCATTTATCCAATATTAGTCATATAAAATTATATGACTTATTAATAACAAGAAATATGGATAATAATTATAAGTTTGAGACTAAATTAAATATTTTGTCTAAAATAGGGGAGAGGGACTTGTATTTTATAGGGTTAACTTGTGAGAATGTAGCAATAGCATGGAATATTATAAGACCTTCATTCTTTTCAGAAATGTGAACTAACCTCTTATCTGCAACTAAGGTTTAGAGGTGTTACTTATCATGTAACTTGCCACATCATCACATCTACCTAGAAATATCTAAAAATTGAGACTTTACAGATTCAATCAAAAATTTGTCATGATATCCCAAGCATTTGAACAAAAAATATCATTTGTTATTAGAAAAAATATCATTTCTATTTGAAATATAACTTATATGCAACTTAAATGATATCAATACCTTTTGATAACCATACATTTTGTTATCTCTAACCTTTATATTCAACACAAATAGATCAATAGTTGAACACAAAAAGATCATACAAAGTATTTGTTATAATAAAAAACAACAAATTATTATTCAAAATACAACTCATATTCAACTTTTAATGATCATAAAATATTTTGACAATTCTTTATTTCATAGAAAAATACAAGGTATTTATTATGGTCACCTTTTATATTCGTGATAAGACAAACTATTAATATGGAATACTCCAATTCATATACAATGTTACCCCAATAGTTATACACATAAGAATAATATTTTTCACTATAAAAATAATACATGTTTAAATGAACACCTTATTTTATAAATTCAACACTTATAGTGGATAGTTATGATATTTATATGAAACAAAAAAGTGTTTATTTCACTTCTTCATGAATGTATTTATAATTTTTAAAATAATACTCATAGATTATCATGTGTTCAAGCATAGGTCCAACTTGACCAACATTTGATTATTTATTTTATTTACTTATGAATTAATTATTGACAATATATGATATAAATATATTACATAACTAAATCTTCTATTCACAAATATTATATCAACAATTGAACCCGACCAACTATTGATCCCTCTTCCCTAAGAACCTTCCAAGACACAGCCACAGAGATCCCAAAGAGGGCTGCACTACACGGGCTGGGATTCTTGTGTAAAACGACCAAAAAAACAACGAAGTGGAATAGATTAGAGGGGCGTATGCGGGCTGGGATTCTTGTGTAGAAAACCAAAAAAAGCGATGAAGTGGCATAGATTAGAGGGGGATATGCGGAAGAGGAACAGAAGTCGGAGTTGTAGGAGAGTACACCAACACGCCATCTACGCGTTTCACCACTTCTTTATTTCTCCTTTTCCACCAGTTGGAAGGGATTTGAAGCCTTTTAATCAGTAAGTCAGAGTATTTGTTAACTAGAGCTGGATCTCTTCCCGAGGGCTTAAAGGGTAGCTTCTTATGGCCTTGAAAGCCATCAAGTGCGTGCAAATAAACCTCCAAGTTGTGGAAGTTTGCAGGATTATGCGTTTGTTTTAGCAAAGGCGAGCTGCTGCTGTCTAAAACAACCTCTACTCCCACATGAACATATGCCCAGGGAAACCAGTGCAGAAGCCTTGTCAGCCATCCCAGGTTTTCGTTGAAAAAAATCCCAGGAATTTTTGGAACCAAGTCCTTGTTGTTTACCACACGCAACACTTTGACGCCAATCTCTTCCATATGTTGGGCAAATGACAGGTTCCCTACGCGAGGAGACGCGAAGGAAAACACTGTGACGGGAATTGAGTTAATACCATATTCATTCACCATGATTTGTTTGATATCGTATGCGCTCAGGGTTGCCAGTGCAGCTCCCAAGCTATGTCCAGTACACGTTATGCTCAAATCTTCTTCTTGGTGTTTGTATTTCCTTACTAATCTGGTTATCTCACCCACTACAGAGTCCCTTGCACTAAGCCTGCATCTAACAGAGTCCTCATCGGTGGACGTATAACAACTGAGAAAACCCTTCTCTATCCTGGCATCTGGATTTGAAATGGTTTGGATGTTGGAGCATGTTGTAGCCTTTGATGTGATAACAGGAACCAATACGTCTCTGAGATTTTGCACCCATTCATACGGAGTTTGCGTGCCTCTCCATGCAACAACTATGTCACGTCTTCCCAATCTCTTTATCTCATATGGGTCAGTACAGACCGCAATAAAACCAATCCAGGCAACACCTTCACTTGATTCCTGGCCAAAAATGGACTCCAAAAGACTGGTATTGGCGTATATATATTTGGTAACTTGATAGCCACGACCACAATTTACCAATTCCAATCTCTTTGCGAGCGAGCTTCTGCTTCGCTTACAATTCCCATAGTACATGGAAAAGCGCATATTGTCAAATGAATCGTAGCATTGCTGTGCAAAATCACCATATCTGAGTATCTCTGCTTTGAGAAGGGGATTAATGGGATTGAGCATGCCTTTCCAGTTGTTGGCACCCTGGATATTTCGCCATATATCTCCAAGCTGCAATTTGCTTGTGTCTTCTCCATCTCCTATTAGTTTCTTCGTTTGGAGATATGGTATTACATGCCGATAAATAATGTTCAACCTCCTTCCAATGGTCAAAAGCTAATCGAGATATTGCCATTCTCTCAATGTTTACACTTGTTAGAAACACTCGCAACTCTGGAAAACAGTCTTTTACTCTGTTTAATACTGAATTCTTTGTTTGATGGTCTGTTTCGGCAAATTTCCTTTGTTTTAAAAGTTTGAGCGCAGTGGATATAAATAGACAATTGGATCACGGAAGAATCTGATTGCATTCCTGACATGACTGGGTAAATCGGGAGGCGTTCCCTCCGCATCTTGGCAAGTCAAACCATTTTAACTTACTTGGCCTCGTTTACTTTGTCAAAAAAATAAATATATTTTTTATTCAACATTCAACTAAAATATCTTATATCCTATTATCTGATCAACTGATCAGAGACAGTCAATGAATATCTTAAATTAATTCTATCTTTATTTTCATGCAAGACAGTCTACGATTCTATCCTAACTTTCTCCTCGTAGAAATTAAGGAGAAGGTACGCGTTCCCTACGGAACTTTCTCTTTATTTTTGAACATTAATGATCCTAATATATAGGAAGTCAGAAAAAGAGAAACTTCACTGCCAACAATTCACTGCGGGAGAATTCACCGTCATGACAAATTCACCACAAGTAAAATTCACTGCTACCAATTCACCACCCTGAAAAATTAATCGCGGTGAATTGTTGACGGTGAATTTTACTTGAGGCGAATTGGTCATGGTTGTGAATTTTGGTCGGTGAATTGTTGGCGGTGAATTTTCCTAGAGCCATTTTAAATCTGTGTACAAGAGACATAGATTTATTACAAACTGCAACGAATCATTTGTTTTATAAAGAGATATGACTTATGGAAATCCTTAAAAATTACTTTTAAAACTGTAGTTTAAATATGTTTTTGAAACCCAAAAAAAAAAAAAGAAAAACCTAATTCAGAAATCAGTGCGTGATTTCTCCAATAACTTATAAATAAGTTAAAAATATCTAAAATAAACTTTGATACTACTGTAAACAATATTTTACAACAGCACATAATATTAATCTAAATCTAAATAACATGAGGCATAGATTTATTACAGACAGCATCAAATCATTTGTTTTACAGAGGGATACAACGTTAAAGAAAACTTTAAAAAAACTTTTAAAACTGTAGTTTAAATCTGCTTTTGAAACTCCAAAAAGAAAAGCCAAAAGGTAATGGAGATATTGACATACTCCTAAAGGGTTACAGCCAAAAGGTAATAAACACTTGCAGCTCTGGTAAACAAAATCTACTCTCTGGTTAATATTGAAGTCTCAGAGCTGTGGATATAAATAGACAATGGGAGCATAGAAGAATTCAATGGCATTCTTGATAATAAAGTAAAACTAAACAATTATTGGCTGTTAATAAGTTAAGCGTTCCCTTGGAAACTTCTCTTCCGTTCATCAAACCAATTTAATTGACTTAACCGTACGCATCGTCTTCTTGGTGCAGGACAGTATGTTGAGAAGTATGTAGTCATTACAAACACGTCTGTTCCCACGATAACGCGGAAATCAAAGACAAAGACAAAGACAAAATCAGCGAAGCTTCATAACGAGTAGTACGTATTAAAATATCTTAGCCATTGCATAGATGTATATATCAAATCTGATGTATTGTTGACTTATAAATTTTCTGTGTTAATATTTCAAACCACGATATCGTGGTGAGTAATCTGTTGTAGTCAAATCCACCGTCTTTCTTATATCTCCTTAATTTGCAGTTTTCTTTTGGATTGTTAATTTTTTCTTTTTCTAATTTAGTTTTGTTCAATTTAAAAAAAAAATAGTACGGTGGAGATCTTTTGGAAGGTAATTTGTTGTGATCTAATGGAAATATTTTAACTATTTTTTTTTAAAGTTATAAGTTTTATCATTATTAAATTTTACAAAAGTTAAATTTATATATTTTGAAAAATTTACAATATAGAAACTTCATCTTTATTATTGAATTTTCAATGTGACTTTGATTTATGATTGTTGGTGATAAAAACTTCTAGTGTCCTTATATTTTTCTTTCAACATGAATGTTCTATTGTCGTTTGAGTGTGCATGGTTGATTTAAATAATTAGTGTACGAACAAATTCTTACTTATAAATTTAATTTGCTAAAATTTTAACAATATTAATTATCAGTGTCTCATTAAAATGATAATAGTGTAGTGAGGAGAGGGTATTCACCAAACATGGAAGGTGCAGATTCATTAGAAGGTGACTTTGTTGTTTTCAAAAAGGAAATATTTGAATTCAATCTTTTCTAATTCAAAAAATTATTCTCCCTAAATATTACAAAAGTCTAAAGTTAAAATTACACATTTGAGAAACTTCCATATTCTAGAAATTTTATTTCTATTACTAGATTCTCAATGTGATTTTGGCTTGTGGATATTTGTGATTGGACCCCTCTATTTTAATTGGTGATTGCCTTGAACCTTTCATTGAACATGAATGATTTACTATGTATTGAGTGATTTGCATGGTTAATTTTTTGGGTTCACTTGGACATGGTTGTTCACATGGTTGTTTTAAGGTTCTTTGTGTAATTTCCATCTTTTATTGCTTTGTGAATTTAATTGAACAATATTGTTAGGTAGTGTTTTAGGTGATTTCCTTAGTTGTTTTTTTATTTTCCATGGATATGAAAGTTTATATGGATATAAGGTTAATCACCCATGATATTTTTCAAGGATAATTTTTTTTTGTGTCATAAGATCGCTTGATGCAGAGATCCTTTTGCTTATTTCTATCTACAAAATATAGTGTATATTTTTAGAGCATTAGATGATCTACATTTATCCCCCATTGTTATGTGTTGTAATAGTATATCAATGGTGTTGACCAATAATAGAAATAGTTTAGCACACTTGCTTAGTAGTGGCCTCTACATTTGAGGGTTTCTTAAGTAATACAAGGACATGCAATTGATGATGAGATCCATGACATTACCTTACATAAGAGGACACATCAAGAAACTTGAAAAACTAGGAAAATGTTTGAATTCATAACGGAAAATACTAACAAGATGAACATTTTTTAATATGTAAAACTTATGCCCTATTTGTTTTTATTTAATTTTCCTTTAAGCACCAAACTTGCTTGTCTCCATGGATAATGTATTAAAAGAGAGAAATAGGAACAAACCAATAGCTAATTGAGGGTTTAGGCAAATTCATCGCAGGGAAAATTTACCACAAATAATTCATCCTATGACAAATTCATCTCGTGAAAAATTCACCGCCAGCAATTCACGGCCATGGATAATTCATCGCATTAACATTTTTTAATATATAATTCAAATACATTGAGATTTTTTGCAAAAGAATAATTGGCACTGCATTAATAATAGAGATGACTGATATTGTTGTATAATTGGTTTAATTACTGATGATGAATTTTTTACAAAATGAATTTGTCATGACAATGAATTTTTTGACAGTGAATGTTTCCACGAAATGAATTTGTCATGACAATGAATTGCTGATGATGAATTTTCCACGAAATAAATTTGTCATGACAATAAATTGTTTGATGTGAATTTTTCCATGGTGAATTTTCTTAGAATCCTATTGACATATTCTTAATGCTTTCAATTGTTGAAACACTCAGCTCTGGAAAAGAATATTCTTCTCTGGTTAATACTGAGATCTATGTTTGACTGCGTGATTGCAAACCTCGCTCGTTTTAAAAGATTCACAGCAGTGGACATTCCAACCTAACATTCTAGATGGACTAGTTCAAAAAGGGAGGCGTTGCCTTCGCAACTTCTCTTATATTTGCCAATTCATTTCTCTTGACACGCCGTGCACCTGCAATTCCACTTACAATTTTTCCCTGATTTCGTATTGAAAATTAAGCTCACTAAATTGCCTGTAAATACATTTTACAGGCCGTGAAATTATGGTTAATAAAGACGCTGGTCCTTAGTTCAAATTTCTAATTATTGTTTAGGGACGTCAAATCTCAAGCGGCCTTGACCTGGTCATGGGCGTCACCCATGACAGATATGCAATTAATTCAAAAAGGACGTGAAATTTGAGTTGGCACTGGTCTGGTCATCAACGTTTAGCGACTGAATTTTTATTCGAAAATTTAAGAAGTTGCAAATATGGTGGAGTTAGAAATTGACCCACTAGCTTAAGCTTTTTTCCTTCTATTTGTCATTCATATGGAGTTTCTAAATTTTCAACAATTAATTTTTTATTTTTTTTATATTTTTTGCCACTTCTTCAATTGGTTAACTTTTTTTACTAAACACATTTTTCTATCAGTAGTAATTAATTGGCTTAACATATAATGTTCTTCACAATGGGTAATGGTTTGAACCTATCATCTTGTTATGTCATTGAGACATTTTTATTCTCAAATTAGTATAATCACTCCCCTAGAGAATACACTTAGTATGGGAGATGAATAAGGCCCGAAGAGTTAGGAAACATTACCAAGGATAAGACTAGTTTGGAACAATTAATAATGGTTTTGAATGTTTGTTATTTAATCTCTCCAGAACCTAAGAGTTGTAGTCTCTACAGAACAAACTAACAAGAAAATTAAAGAGATACATGAGTTAGCATGGGTCTTTGCACCTATACCTAAAGTGATAGTGGCTAACACTAAGCTAGCTACAAAAGGATGACCCATATGACCTTTGAATAAGTAGATTAAGAAAACATTATGTACATAATTGAAGATGAAACTAAGATATCTCACTTGGACTAAATCCTCTTAACCATAACTTACACATACAAGTTTAATATATAAAAAATCTCTCCTAGCTTTATAAATGTATGATCAAATAGTTACTCAAATGATCTAACATGAGTTATAATGTTGACTCATAAAATAAGGTGATACTTTAAAAATCCTGCATTGGTAGGTTCTTGCAAAAATTAGAAAAAAGCATTGAATAGTTGATATTTTTCTATATTTGAAAAGATTAGCTTCATTGTATGATGGGGTTTTTGGATATTTGTCAATATTTCTTACTAGAAAGTATAAAAGGAGACAAAATAGAAAATGAAAAAAACATAAGGAGAAAACCTTAGAAGACTAATCATGAACAATCTAGTATTACTTAGATACAAATAGGAAAGTCAAGGGAGAAAGAATAAAAATGTATGCATCATTGAAAATAGAAATAAATTTTAATTAATTCATAAAGTAAAATTAAAACATGTGAATAATGATTTTAACTATTTACATATACACAAGCATACAAAGAAAAGACAAAGATTAAACTTTTCATTAACTTAAAAATAACAAAAAAAAAAAATCATGAAGGAAAAAATAGACACAAACTCATGAAATTATCCTTCTTATTCATTGAAATTAATAGCACAAAATTGGGCTTTGAGAACCCAAGTTTATAAATATGCCAAAATTAAAAAAAATTTAAGTTATTGACACAATATATCTTTTGTGTAAAAATATAACTCTCAAAAATCCCCTTGCTAAAATAATCTAAATGTATCCTCATTTTACCATTCCCTTCTTTTCAATATATAAATATTCAAAAAATTAATTTCCTCCCCTTAACTATCTAACGTGTACTCTATATTAATATTATTAAAATTATAAATAAAAATACAAACTTTGAAATGAGTGTACATAAAATGACTCATTAAAATAATAATATTTTAAACTTTAATAAAAGGGACTTCATAATTCTAAGGAAGAAAGGTGTGTAGAATATTATTTCTACACTATTCTTAAAGGGAAAATTATGTAAATAACTTCAAATAGGATCTAATCTATTACAATAAGTAGAGAAGCACATAAACAAACTAAATAATCATGAAACTATAACACCAATATTTACATGGGAAAAATCTTTTTGGAAGAAAAACCCTAGAATCCAAAACTTTCACAATGTATTATGACTCCAAAAAAATAATTACAACACACTTGCAATGCAAGTCTTCATAAGAGCATAATCTCAACAATCTTCAAAGAGTAATTGTTGCAACATATTAGTAGCATCTATGTACCTACAAACTCATAATAATAAACTACTATCATATAGCTTCAATGTGTATGAAAATTTAATACAAGATACCACAAATGGTATTGTAAACCAAGTGTCAATACCACGACCCAAACCTAGGTGTCATAAATGGCCATATCGACCCAAAAATAGCTCCTAAAAGTAGAGACAAATTTCAATATCCCTCATGCACGTGGAATTTTTAGGAAATGTATGTAACTCCCACCTTTTCATAATTAATAATCCATCCAACAATACTCTCACATTCAAATTTATCTCCCTTATTATTAGCTCTTACAACTCTTATAGAATCTATTATAACATCCTTAAAATATCCCTTTTTAATATTCCACTAAGAGGGCATCTTTTGACAGCTAATAAACCAATTTTCAAGGCATTGACATTATGGAAATTTTTCCAATTTAAAATCTCATGCCCCTTATTCATGGAGCATAATTATTTAAAAATATCAATTATAAATTATGTCAAATATTTATGAAAAATGCTAATAATAAATAAAATATCTATGCAAAATTTGCAAGGTTGAGACATCTAATTTCAAAATATTCTTCCATTTGGTGAATACCTTGCAAAAGCTAGGGGAACCATATATTAGAATTAGGAAGATTTAGGAGATAAGAGACAAGCACAATAGACAATATGCAACTAGTGTATTTAGTCGACCCAAATGATAATGAGTACAAAGCCTTGCATATATAGGAAAGGATGATGCAATCCACCTATGAGGTGGATTGATAGGTGCCCCATAATGTGGCTCTGTGAATGGATAGACAAGTTTCCTATAGGTGTCAATCTTAGGAACACTTGGATTGTGCAAACTAACAACCTCTATGACCAAGTCATCAACCTTGTGTTCCAAGTATTAGTGACCTTTGAGGTGAGATGGAAAGTCTTCCAACCTCAAAAAGGTAGCACATGAGGTTTATCAAATAACGTGGTAACTTCTAGAGGCTTAAAGGTTGTGCATTCAGTTAGGCAAGATGTTGTCTAACCTTGTCAACCTAAGTACAGTTAAGTATAGTGAATAGATTAATTATTCACACTAACAACTCCCCTTAAGTGATACTTGGGGAGATAAAAAAATTGCAATAGATAGAAATGGGTCCTGGATAGAGGCCATGTAAGGTACCCATGTTAATTATTCACACTAACACCCCCCCCCCTCTTAAGTGATACTTGGGGAGATCAAAAAAGTGCAATAGATAGAAATGGGTCCCAGATAGAGGCCATGTTAGGTACCCATGTACAATGCATTATCTCACAAAAAGAGACAAAGGAGAAAACCTAAGGGATCAAAAATCCTCTCCAAAATTTAGAGAATTAGAAGGATTTAAGACCTTCTAGAAAAATATCCCTTGATGATAGGAACATGATGATGAATAACTTATGAAGCATGTAGAAGTTGTAAACCCTACTAATGATGAACCAGTGTTTGTTGGAATCAATGAATCTTCAATAAATATAGATCAAGATTAGAGATACAAAACATTGCATGAGTGAACATATGAATACTACTCAACCAATGTACACAAAGTTCATCAAACTCTATGAAGTCGATAATACAGAAAGTAATATGATGAAGAGTACTAGAATCTCAAAATGTGAACCATTGAAATAATCCCCCATTTGAGAGATCAAGATAGAAGGTTCATGAGGCCTTCCAAAAAGAAGATTCTTCCACCACTTCATTGAAAGAAGCATCAACATAACACATCATAATCACCCCTTAATGCTAAGAGAATATAAGCAAAACAACTGAAATTGAGAGTGTGTAAGGAATGTAGAGATGTACAAGGTGTGCTCCAAGACACACTCACATGAGGTGAGAATCACAAGAATCCATGTTGTGATGGCATAGCCCTCCATTACACTTTATAATTTAGTGTATGTAGAATAATTTTTCAAATTCTCTCCCTAAGGAACACAAATTCTCGTGAGCCCCCTTATTAGGCCTCTATGGCTATTTTGTAATGGGTATGGGCCCTTCCCATTTTAATCTAGTCAAAACACACAATCAATTTTGTGGCACTTTATATGGGTGCATTTAAAATCATTTTGTTGTTACAAGTTCTTCAAATTTATTGTCATGAGGAAGACAAAGATTAAGTTTTGTCTTGCAAACCTCAATAAAAGACAAAACATAAAATGAAACCACCCATTATTGAAAGAAATGGCCTCCACTCTCATTTGCAAGTTGTATCAAAACGAGCCCACCTCCCCACTACAAATTTTGGCAAAATGAAAATATCTCCCCTCTTTCGTATAAAATTTAATATAAATTGATGATTATCTGGTAATTTAGCATTAAAAAAAATGCAATTATTAAACCATCAAGGAAAAATGTTGTTTAGAGTTGTGGAGAGCTGAGAAAATACGCCAAAGATGTGGGAGTATTGACCGGTTCAAATGAAGATATGGCGGATATGCCGCCAATGGAGGATTTTGTCGTTGAATCATACTCAATCTCTTTGCAGACAGATACCATTAATGTGACTAAACAACACTATAATGAGGACGTCAGAGATGTGAGGAAGCAATTTTTACAACACATGGACTAGTCATGGAATGGATGCTTCCATGCTAGAGATATGTCACCAGGTGGTGTGCTGTGGAGAATGATGTGCAGGTGTAGCCTGACTCAAAAGGGTCATTGAAGATGGCTGGTTCTTTGGAGTGAGGAGGCCACACATATCTATAGAAGCCACGTGAAACCTTGTGCTTCCACGTGAAAGGGCACAGTCAGTGGGATTCCTCTGTGCAAAAAGGTGGCTGAATGAATGAACAATTTGGGTTGCAGGTAGCTTCTATGCAGCGACGACCACGCCAAGATCTACAAATCACACCTGATGCAAATGGGTCGCCACTGCTCAAATGGTCGTGGGCGGGTTGCATTTCACATGGCCTTAGAATTTGATGCTTGAATATCAAGTCGCGGTCTTTCAACAAATCGCAGCCTTCCCCTACACACGGATCTTTACCGATTGCAACTAGAATTGACACGGGCTTGGCATGGGGTAAAGGCCTAGTGTTTATGTTGTCTTCTATACATACACAGCAAACAATTAAAAGCACCCATCTAATCTGCTCATGGTTCTCCCGTTCAATCTGGTCATGGGTAGCAAATCTTCAAAATGTTTCCTTGACACTTCAAATTGCGGCCCACTGAGCAGAGCGCGACAT
The DNA here is from genome assembly GCA_007258455.2 of Sequoia sempervirens. Lineage (NCBI taxonomy): Eukaryota > Viridiplantae > Streptophyta > Pinopsida > Cupressales > Cupressaceae > Sequoia > Sequoia sempervirens. Next base: position 60,929 of record VDFB02278156.1, read on the forward strand.
GTATGTCATACATCCTAATCTCAGGGCAGCAACCAAACTTCACACCTATCCCCTTGCAAACTCCTCCGACACTGTTGACGAACAGAGGAATTATCCTGTCGCCCCCAAATCAGAGATTAAAATGCAGCAATAAAGATTTAATGCCAAGCAAATATTCCAATGCCTGAGGTGGGAATGATTTCTTCATACTATGTGTGCAGGTTGACTCCAAATGATGTCTCAAAATTCGTTTACAGACGCCTAACCATCTTCCTACAATTGAACATGACAATGAAATCTCACAAAATACAATAACATTCATCTTTGACTTGCAAATATTTTCAATCCATGTTTTGATACCATATTAGAATTAGGAAGATTTAGGAGATAAGAGACAAGCAAAATGAACAATATGCAATTATTGTATTTAGTCAACTCAAATGATAATGAGTATAAAGCCTTGCATATATATGCAACGATGATTCAATCCACCCATGACGTGGATTGACAAGTGCCACATAATGTGGCACAAATGGATAGACAAGTGTTCTATAAGTGTCAGCCTTAGGAACACTCGGTATGTGCAAGCAAACAACCTCTATGACCAAGTCATCAGTCTTGTGTACCAAGTGTTTAATGACTTTTGAGATGAGATGGAAGTTCTTCCAACCTCAAAAAGGTAGCACATGAGGTTTACCAAATAACTTAATAACCTCTAGAGGCTTAAAGGTTGCACATTCAGTTAAACAAGATGTTGTCTAACCTCATCAACCTAAGTACACTTAAGTATAGTGAATATATTAATTATTCATACTAACACCATGCAATAATCAATTCAATTGCTAAGGGATGAGAGGCTTATAAAATTTGAAAACCATATGTAACTCTTTGTTCTCATAGACTCGGTTAATAAATCTACAATATTCATCAAAGTATCTACCCTAACAAGCTTCACATTTCTACTATTGACCATATCCCTCACAAAATGAGATTATACATGAATATGATTGGTCTTGGCATGAAATTTTAAGTTCTTTACGAAGAAAATAGCATTCTGATTTTATTAATAAATTTTCACTACAACCTATTTTAATCTAATCTATGAACATAATCTCTTAAGCCAAAAGTGTTCCTTATAGGAACTATAATATACTCAACCTCAGTTGTAGAAAAATGAACCATAACCTATCTCTTATTCATCCAACTAAATGCACCACCAAGTAAATTAAACACATAAGAACTAGTGGATCTTCTGCTATCAACATCACCTACTTAGTTTGAATCCACAGTCATGAATACCAAGAAAATTCTAGTCTATAATCAAATTAACATGATAACATAGAGAATAATTTAAGGTATACTATAAATATTTGAATATCTTTTAACTACATCCCAATAAACTCTACCAAGATTAGAGATATATAGGATCTAAAAAATTACTCCCTCTACTTGGGTATTGTTTGGTCTAGTATAGACCATAATATACATTAAACTTCCAACTATACTCTAGTAAGACACTTTTCTCATGTATCTAACCCTCTTATAAATGGTTGATATCATCTTGGAAGATTTTGTAAAATTGTTTGCACAAAATATTTATCAACTATTTCCTTTCCAAGAGAAGCAAGTTCATTTTATTTTTCTTTACTTTTCTTAGATGAGGGACTAGCTCTTGTGAATTTGATAATTTTATATTGTACAATTTTGTAGTGAGATTTAGAAGTCCATACATCACCTAAGTTCTCATATGTACTCTTTAGAATAGCCCATACTTTGACTCCACTTCTTTCATTGTAAACTTTTGGAAAAATTTCTTAAGTATTTTTAATATTGATCAATGTTGTTGTCTTTTTATCTCTTTTATCCAAATCTTCTTGCCATTTTATAGAAGTTGTTGGTATTTGTTCACTACAATTAACAACTTCATAGCAATTTTGAAGTGTTAGGAAAATATTCATGCAAGATACCCAATCATAATATTATTTTCCATTTAATTTAATTGTAGGTAAATGATTACCAATAGACTCAATTGTGCTAAATTCTTTCTTTTTAAGATGAGAATGAAATTAAAAATAACATTTAGATTCAAATGATTTAAAAAAAAAAATGGAAATCTCTCACCAATTTTTTATATTGATATTATTTTCTTTGCTAAAAACAGAAATCTAGTGCTTCTCACAATTGAACCACCATTTGCATAACTCACAACCAACACTACAAAACCCACATATCCCTTGCACAAGATTTAATTAATTCTCTAATACCATATTGAATAAATAAAATAATTTGAAATAGAAAAAGATAAGAGTGCACCAAATAAAAACACTTGAATATATTGTATATTATGATGTATCAAATTACATAGTAGGTTGTTGTTTCTTCATGCTTATGCAGTGGTATAATTGTTGTTCTATTTGTAGATTTCATACAATTATCTAGAATATCCTAGAATGGCTAATAAATGCCTCTAAAGAGAAACATCTAGAAAAAAAGAAGTTTTCATATGATAGAATGTTCTATAGGCTAGAATATTCAATAGAAAGTTGAGAGAGATTTATTTTGATAGTTGGTGAAGTTACATAGGTTTGTATACCTATTTGACTTAACTAAAACCAACTATTTGTGTGTACTAGTAGATGTGTTCTATGAGAACATTCATTTTAACTTTAATATTTTAATAAAATTAATTAATTATTTTAAGGGCTGACCTAGTTTATTAGTCACATTCAATGTGTTGGAAGATAACTATTTAGATTAGTTATTGCACATCTTATTATTACTAATTATTAGTAAGTATTTAATTTCTAACATGATCAAAATTTATAAAGATAACTATAAAAAGAACTCAATAATAAAGTGAAATAAAATTGATAATCATATTTATAAGTGTGATTGTGTTCATATGATATAATATTGTCCTTTGGTTGGGGTGGAGTCATATATAACCTTGAGTTTGTCATTTGTAACTTTGAAATTTTATTTACCTATAATAAAAGTTTGAAGACTTACCTTTGTCTAGGTTGAATAATAGAACTTTCCAATGATAATTAAATCTCACCAGTAAATTTGATAGATTATAATTGATTCCTACAAATATATAAAAATGTACAAATTGACTAAATAGATATTATTAAATTTTGATTATCTAATTATATTTTAAATTGTGTATTATTATATAGTCTTTCTTTTACTAATTGTCTTGAATGTACTTGCCATGTAATGAATAATTTTATTTTTGAACATTAATGGTCCTAACGAGTCAGAAAAAGAGAAATTTAGATGTTTTAAATGGCATATGGCAAATTCACAGCCAGCAATTCACCCACGGAAAATTCACTGCCAACAATTCACTGCGGGAGAATTCGCGGCCATGAATTTTCCTTGAGCCATTTTAAATCTGTGTACAAGAGGCATAGATTTATTACAGACTGCAACGAATCATTTGTTTTATAGAGAAATATGACTTAAGGAAATCCTTAAAAATTACTTTTAAAACTATAGTTTAAATCTGTCTTTTGAAACCAAAAAAAAAAAGCCTGATTCAGAAATCAGTGCCTGATTTCTCCAATAACTTATAAATAAGTTCCTGATTTCTCCATTAACTTATAAATAAGTATCTAAAATAAACTTTGATACTACTGTAAACAATATTTTACAACAGCACATAATATTAATCTGAATATCATGAGGCATAGATTTATTACAGACAGCATCAAATCATTTGTTTTATAGAGGGATACAATGTTAAAGAAAACTTTAAAAAAACTTTTAAAACTGTAGTTTAAATCTGCTTTTGAAACTCCAAAAAGAAAAGCCTGATTCAGAAATTAGTACCTGACTTCTCCTGCAAAACTATCTAAAATAAACTTTGATACTGCTGTAAACAATATTTTATAACAGGAAATAATATTAGTTTAAATATCGTGTACAAAACTACAAGGCAGAGATTTAATAGAAACAGCAGTAAATCATTTGTTTTCTAGATGGATACTATTTTAAAGAAATCCTTTAAAATTTAAAAAAAAAATGTAGCTTAAAAAAAATTATGAAACTTCAAAAAAACAATCTGAAGTCGTCTGCATAATTTATAAATAAAAACTATCTAAAATAAACTTTGATCCTGCTGTAAACAATGTTTATAACAGAATATAATATTAATTCGATAAGATTTTTTTATTAAATTATGTAAATTTTATTATCATCAACATTTGAAATCATAAAACATGATCCCAAACATTGATTACATAACTATGTAAAATAAACTGAAACTGTTGGTAAACAATGCTTTATAACAGAACGCAGCATCATTTGTCCAACATTTATCTCATAAAACCATGTGTTATTAACAAGAGGTGGAAAAGATTAGAGGGGGACATGAGGAAGAGGAACGGGAGTTGGAGTTGTAGGAGAGTACACCAACACACCATCTATGCGTTTCACCACTTCTTTATTTCTCTTTGCCCACCAGTTAGAAGGGATTTGAAGGCTGTCAATCAATAAGTCAGAGTATTTGTTAACTAGAGCTAGATCTCTTCCTGAGGGCTTAAAGGGCAGCTTGATATGTCCTTGAAAGCCATCAAGAGCGTGCAAATAAACCTCCAAGTTATGGAAGTTTGCAGGATTACACATATGCTTCAGAAAAGGCGAGCTGCTGCTGTCTAAAGCAATTTCTACTCCCACATGAACATATGCCCAGGGAAGCCAGTGCAGAAGACTTGTCAGCCATCCCAGTTTTTCGTTGAAAAAAATCCCAGGAATTTTTGGAACCAAGTCCTTGTTGTTTACCACACGCAACACTTTGACACCAATCTCTTCCATATGTCGGGCAAATGACAGATTCCCCACGCGCGGAGACGCGAAGGAAAACACTGTGACGGGAATTGAGCTCATACCATATTCATTCACCATTATTTGTTTGATATCATATGCGCTCAGGGTTGCCAGTGCAGCTCCCAAGCTATGCCCAGTAAATGTTATGCTCAAATCTTCTTCTTGGTGTATGTATTCCTTCACCAATCTGGTTATCTCACCCACTACAGTTTCCCTTGCACTAAGCTTGCATCTAACAGAATCCTCGTCGTTGGTGGCATAACAACTGAGAAAACCCTTCTCTATTCTGGCATCTGGGTTTGAAAGGGTTTGGATGTTGGAGCATGTTGTAGCCTTTGATGTCATAACAGGAACCAATACGTCTCTGAGATTTTGCATCCATTCATACGGAGTTTGCGTGCCTCTCCATGCAACAACTATGTCACGTCTTCCCAATCTCTTTATCTCATCTGGGTCAGTGCAAAGCGCAATGAAACCCATCCAGGCAACGCCGTCACTTGATTCCTTGCCAAACATGGAGTCCAAAAGACTGGTATTGGCGTATATATATTTGGTAACTTGATAGCCACGCCCACAATTTAGCAGTTCCAGTCTCTGGGAGAGCGAGCTTTTACTGCGCTTACAATTCCCATAGTATGTGGAAGAGCGCGTACTCTCGAATGCGTCGTAGCACTGCTGTGCAAAATCACCATATCTGATCATCTCTGCTTTGAGAAGTGGGTTAATGGGATTGAGCATGCCATTCCAATGGTTGGCACCCTGGATATCTCGCCATTTATCACCAACCTCATCTCCTTTAGTTTTTTTCTCTGGAGAAGTGGTATTGCATGCCGATGAATAAGGTAATGGAGATATTGACATATTCCTAAAGGGTTACAGCTAAAAGGTTATAACACTTGCAGCTCTGGAAAACAAAATCTACTCTCTGGTTAATATTGAAATCTCTGTTTGATGGCCTGATTCGCAAACTTGCTTAGTTTTAAAAGTCTCAGAGCTGTGGATATAAATAGACAATGGGAGCATAGAAGAATTCAATGGCATTCTTGATAATAAAGTAAAACTAAACAATTATTGGCTGTTAATAAGTTAATCGTTCCCTTGGGAACTTCTCCTCCGTCCATCAAACCAATTTAATTGACTTACCGTACGCATCGTCTTCTTGGTGCAGCACAGTTTGTTTGAGAAGTATTGGCTGCTAATTCGTAGTCATTACAAACACGCCTGTTCGCACGATAACGCGGAAATCAAAGACAAAGACGGACAAAATCAGCGAAGCTTCATAACGAGTAGTCGTATTAAAATATCTTAGCCATTCCATAGATGTATATATCAAATTTGATGTATTGTTGACATATAAATTTTCTGTGTTCAAATTTCAAACCACAATATCGTGGTGAGTAATATGTTGTAATCTGCGAGATCTTTTGGAAGGTAATTTGTTGTGATCTAATGGAAATATTTTAACTAATTTTTTTTTTAAGTTATAAGTTATCATTATTAAATTTTACAAAAGTTAAATTTACATATTTTGAAAACTTTTACATTATAGAAATTTCGTCTTTATTATTGAATTTTCAATGTGAGTTTGATTTATGATTGTTGCTGACAAAAACTCCTAGTGTCCTTCTATGTTTCTTTGAACATGAATGTTCTATTGTCGTTTGAGTGTGCATGGTTGATTTAAATAATTAGTGTACGAACAAATTCTTACTTATAAATTTAATTTGTTAAAATTTTAACTATATTAATTATCAGTGTCTCATTAAAATGACAATAGTGTAGTGAGGAGAGGGTATTCACCAAACATGGAAGGTGCAGATTCATTAGAAGGTGACTTTGTTGTTTTCAAAAAGGAAATATTTGAATTCAATCTTCTCTAATTCAAAAACTTATTCTCGCTAAATATTACCAAAGTCTAAAGTTAAAATTACACATTTGAGAAACTTTCATATTCTAGAAATTTTATTTCTATTACTAGATTCTCAATGTGATTTTGGCTTGTGGATGTTTGTGGCTTGTGGATGTTTGTGATTGGACCCCTCTATTCTAATTGGTGATTGCCTTGAACCTTTCATTGAACATGAATGATTTACTATGTATTAAGTGATTTGCATGGTTAATTTGTTGGGTTCACTTGGACATGGTTGTTCACATGATTTTTTTAAGGTTCTTTGTGTAATTTCCATCTTTTATTGCTTTGTGAATTTAATTGAACAATATTGTTAGGTGGTGTTTTAAGTGATTTCCTTAGTGGTTTTTTTATTTTCCATGGATATGAAAGTTTATATGGATATAAGGTTCATCACCCATGATATTTTTCAAGGATAATTTTTTTTTGTGTCATAAGATCGCTTGATGTAGAGATCCTTTTGCTTATTTCTATTTACAAAATATAGTGTATATTTTTAGAGCAATAGATTATCTACATTTATCCCCCATTGTTATGTGTTGTAATAGTATATCAATGGTGTTGACCAATAATAGAAATAGTTTAGCACACTTGCTTAGTAGTGGCCTCTACATTTGAGGGTTGCTTAAGTAATACAAGGACATGCAATTGGTGATGAGATCCATGACATTACCTTACATAAGAGGACACATCAAGAAACTTGGCAAACTAGGAAAATGTTTGAATTCATAACGAAAAATACTAACAACATGGACAAATTAAATTCACTGCAAAAGATATCCAAATAATCTCACTTAAGGCCTCTTACATCCACTAGAGCTCTAAGAGTTTCAAGGCCCATCCATATTGTCAGTGTTTAACTTTAATGCTTTTTATCCACATGTTGACCTAAGCCTACTTAGGCATGGTATTTATTGTGCAGGTTAAATATCTCCTGATATTTTTCCTTGCTAGATATTTGCTAGATATTTTCTAGATATTTACCTCATACTAAGATATTTCTCATTCATGGATATTTCTCCTTTATAAGGAGACCCTTGACTATCTAATACTATGAGGAGGAGCTTATGCATTCTATGTGCTTGTTTCCTATCTTTGTGATCTGTAGGTTCTTTCATGGTATCAAATCCTTTCAAAGATAGTTTCAAGTCATTTGTGAATGCTTTAAACAAATGATTGAATTTCAGTGGGAGGAACGATTCAAGATAGGGAGGTTGGACTTTTGTTGGAAAATGCCAACATTTGGAGGATGAAGGCCTCTATTTTAGGGGGCCTAGCATTCTGCCCTGGCCGACTATGTGCTCCATATAGGAGCTTCAAATCTGTAAGGAGCGGTTTTATTGTTGCATGGGAGGCGTGTGACAAGTCTGGAGACCGAATTTGTGTTGGAGGGGTGACTAACCTCCCAGGCCCGTGCTAGATCTCCCAGGACGTGAGGGATCCATGTTTGTAGCAGCTTTGTTAGGTTTATATTATCTTTGATCCTAACTACATCCTGATAAGGGAGGTAGTGAGGCATTGAGGGCCCTACACAAGACGTCACTATTTTCTTTGGGGTGAATCAAGAGATCCTCGTGGGAAGAAACCAACTGTGGGATGGGTGTCAAAATTATTTTGTAGGTTTTTTCATCCCTATTTTTCCATGAGGCCCTTAAAGGCCCTAGAGCTGATGTCATCGGTGGAGGAACACAACTCTCCAAACCCCCTTTACTTAGTCTAACTCACAACTGCTTTGGAATTTGGTGAGCATTGGTGGAGGAGGCTTGAAGTTCTTTTCTTGGAGTTATATCCTTTATGACCAAGTCAAAAGGTCTAATGCCCACTTTTTCCCTTTCTTTCATTTGTAAAGAAAACAAACTTTTGTACTAACCACTAGTGGTTATTTAACTTTCATGGTTTAGTTAAAATATCCACATTAATATAGTGGTTTTGATCAACCACAAGAGTTTATAATTTAAGGAGGTGACTTTTTTACATTTTTCCTTAGTTAAAAATTTGTAAAAGAAAAGTCAATCTTTTGCAATGAATTTTTCAAAATGGGTCATATAGAGTGTTTAGCTCCTAATTCTTTCCAGCCATGAGGGTTTAGTTTTCCTCTAAAGTCCTCTCTCTAGCTTTCTTTTAAAATATTTTATTTTCTCAATTTTGTAAATGCAAACTTTATTTGTGTAAATTTGCAATAGAGTGAAATTACATTTTCAAACTCTATTCAATGATGGTGATTTCACACTAAATATAAAGTGCCTTTTTTACCATCATGCAAATATATGCACTAAAATAAAGTGCCAAACAAAGAGGAAATCGAAAATATTAGAAAAAGGGGGGTCATCTAATTTGGGGGGGTTCTTAATCTGTTGATTTTCTATTGTCTTAGGGAATTAACCTATTTGTAATCATGGGTTATAAAACTTATTCTTCTATAATTAAGCTAAACAAGGGAAACTATAAGTCTTGGTTTGAAGGCATCCTAAAACATCTTAGGTATCACAATCTTCTTCCCCATTTGTATGGACTTATCCTTGAACCTGCTAATCAATTTCATAAGGATAAATGGGTCAATAAAAATGATCATATTGTTGGATTAATCATCTTACATATTCCACATGACACTTTGATTGTCATTATGGATATTGTGGGTCCACATGCTTTATGGATCAAACTTTCAGAGATATATGGAGACTCAAATGTTTCTCCATTCCCACATGATCTTGCAATGATCACCAATGATATCCCACATCATGAAGAATGTCATGTTGACATAGTGGGAGTCTTCATTCCACCTCCTACTATTGCTTCATTAGTTTTCACAGTTGCTTCTTTGAAAGCTTCGAGTACTTTGCAGTTGGATCACATTAGTCTTCCTAGCATTGATGATTGGGACACAATCCTATTTGACATTTCTTGTCTATTTGTAGAGTCTTGCATTGTTGACTTGGAAGCAGACATTGAGGACATCGGTCTTTTATTTGATGACAGCTTTAATGAAGCTGCATCACCATTGGTCTCTTTGGATATTCATGCTCTACATTTCTCTTCACATGGTTCCGTATTTTCATCATCTTCATCTATTAGGCATGGACTTGATTTGATTATGACATCCTTCGTCATCGACATGGGAACACATGAGCACACTTCAAAGACATCATGAGCACCTTCATCATCATTCTTGGATGAGCTTCAACTCTATTCAAGATCATACATACATTTTCTCACATGGGAAGATATCCTGCATCTTCAATTGGTTTCATTTTTTTGCCAAGGGAAAGAACATTGTGACACATTCTTGGATCTGCATCTGCATCCTCTGTTCACTATCCAACTTTAATGTAGCAAGACATGTATTATGGGGGGGTCTTATAGACCTATTATTTTCTCTCTTATGGAGTAAATTATATATTTTCTCTCTTATGATGATTCCCTCGATGTCAACAGATGCTTTGTATCTGAATCATGATGCGAGATGTGAGTTGTGATCATAGCAGGATCATGTGGGAAGGGAGAAACATTTGAGTCTCCATACATCTCCTACTGTTGATTCATTAGTTTTCACAGTTGCTTCTTTGAAAGCTTTGAGTACTTCTTTGTAGTTGGATCACATTAGTCTTCCTAGCATTGTTGATTGGGACACAATCCTACTTGACATTTCTTGTCTATTTGTAGAGTCTCACATTGCTAACTTGGAAGCACACATTGAGGACATCAATCTTTTATTTGATGAAAGTTTCGATGAAGCTGGATCACCATTGGTCTCTTTAGATATTCATGCTCTACATCTATCTTCACATGGTTCTAGATTTTCATCATCTTCATCTATTAGGCATGGACCTGATTTGATTATGACATCCTTCAGCATCGACATGGTAACACATGAGCACACTTCAAAGACATCATGGTCACCTTCATCATCATTCTTGGATGAGCTTCAACTCTATTATGACTTGCTATAGGTTGAATCACATGTGCCATACTAGTATTTTCTTTATTCTATTTTATTTTTCTTTGTGATTGCATGTGCATAATGTGATTTGTCATACAATGTTGCTTGGTGTGTCTTTCTATGTTTGTGAGCCGACTTTGGATGACCCTTATCATCTTGTTAGTGCAAGGATACAAAGGAATCAAATTTGTTGTGGCATTTCTATTTGTATCTTCATTCTTCTATATGTCTTAAACCTTTATCTTTTGTCTTATATTTTCCTATTGGGGATGACACAAGGCACCGAGACATTTAGGTCTCTTCCATGTTGACCAAAAATCTGTCCTTTATTTTCACTCTCTATCTTTAATTCTTCCTTTGTACTTGTTCCATGAGTCATTTTGGGAATGATGGCGGTTCTAAGCTTGATTATATCACTACAACAACAACAAACATTGACCCCAAATCCATGGATACCTTATGTGTTATCTTAGGATTCATATAGGGGGAAACCCTTCCTTTCGTGATGTAGCTCTACTCAGAAACATATGTTCTACATAAGTATTTCTAAATAAATCTCTCATGTATTGGCATTTATTGTGTTCTACTTTAAATTAATTGTTTATAGCATGGTGTTTAGCAATTTCTTTAAAGTGGGTGCATATGTGTCCCTACTCATTGTTTGCTTCAAACTGTGGTCTTATTACTTAATTTGATGTGGCTTCTTGGTGGTGTGATTGGGTTTTATGTCCTTCAAGATTGTGATCTTTCTAAGCATATGAGATTCCTCTTAGTGGTAATGCTATGAATTGCATTCCCTAAGTTGTGAATCTTTTATCCTTGACTATTCCTCTCTTGGAGACATTAAGCATGATGTTCCTAAGGTGAGACCTTTCATAAACTAAGAAAAACCCCTTTGAATATTTTATTGCATGTATCAAGGCCACCTAGCATAACACAACTTTCTTGCTAGTAGAGCCTTTATGATTTTCAAGGCCACCAAGCATAACAAAACTTTCTTGCCAGTGGAGCCTTTTTCATGAGTACCTATTATAACACAGCTTGCTAACTTTGTGACTATTTTTGTGGCACCTTATCAAATTTATCAAAAGGTATAACTTTGGTATGGTTAGTACAATGGGAGCCAATACCTAGCAGGACTTCCCATTAGCCACTTTTTGGGGCTCACCTAGTGGATAATGGATTTCACTAGCCCATGTGAGTACATTTTGTCTACATAGTGGACAATGGGTTTGAACCACTTGTAAAAATTTTTGGGAAAACAACCAAGGCTTTATCCATACTAATTGGAGAAATAGTTAAGGCTTTATCCATCCCTTCTCTCTTTTCATTAATTTTGGCATTGTATGCTTGTGTATCTTGTCTTGTTGCTGCATATTTAACAAAGATATGTGTCTCTTTGTGGCTTTGTTGGTTTTTCATGAGATCTTAGATCTTGGGGGCTTGATCATCCTCCTTCACCTTTGTTTTCTTATCTTTTCAACAATTGTATAATTATGCCTCTCTTGACATTTTTTTTTCTAATTTAGTGTCAGTTTGATGCAAGGCTCATCCTCTCACTAAAGTGAGGGCTAAATGTAGTGTCAAAAAATTTACTCCTTTACATTTTCACACTATGTTTGGGACCCTTTGTAATACCCCACCATGTCGGTTGTTCTGAACTTTTGTGTGAGTATTTGTGTGTGCTTCATTGATTGCTGTGTTATTTGATTTTGTGGAAAATATAATATGTTAGTAATCATGTTTAAATAATTAATTAAATTATAAGTGATTTGCAAAGTTATTTAAAATATGATTAGAAATTAAAATCATAATCAATTAAGTTAAATCAAATGATTTAGAACAAATGATCAAATTAATCTAATTCGTTAAAAGTAAAAGTGATATTATTAGATAAATTGATTTAAATTGTTGAAGTTAATAATCATTATGAACAAAATAGTCTTGAAAAGATAATTATTTTAATAAGAAATTTAAATGGATAAGGAAATAGGAAGTTGAAGTGTTTTAAAGCCAAAAATGAAACTTCACCTATAGAGCATTTGGAAGTCGAAGAGAGCTGGAGAATATGAAGAATAATTAAATAAAAGTTGTGGTAGTTTGCAAAAATATTAATGGTGTTTTGAAGAAAATTTTGTAAATAGTTGTTTTTAATTATTTTAATATGCATGTGTTTATTTAAATGGATTGTGGAAAGGATAAATAAATAAATATTTATAAAAAGCTCAATCTTTTGTGGATTCGAATGGATTGGAATTTTATTTTTCAAAAAGAAGTGACTTTTGGCATTCGCTTAAAAAAAAAAAGAAATGGAAGAGACTTTGGTGTGAGATTTTTATTTAGAGGATTTTGTATTGGAAGGGGGGTGGCACTCTCTTGGGAACAGATTTTGGAGAATTTGGTAGTCATCTTTCTGATATAGTATTGTGTTCTTTTATTCCTCTGAGAATTCAAGTGAGGATTAAGATTTAAGTTTGAGGGAGGATCTTGAAGCTGCTACTAGAAGGATTGGATCAGCAAGAAGGATAAAGCTTCAACAGTTATCTACAGGCGCAGGACGCCAGGTTCTCCTTCTTTTAAATTATTTTCTTTATAGCGTCAAATGAAATAAGAACTCCTTGCTGTGAATGAAATTTTCTCTTGAATTGAAATTTAATGCTTGTAGAAAATTCTCAAATCTTTAGAAATGCTTTGGACTATTTTTCAATCAGGAAAGCTTTACTGGGGTGGGATTGTTATTGATTTAAAGTGAAATTTTGTTGGGATTCTGGAATTGAACAGTGTTACTGTAGTTTTGTGTTAAAAATAATAGTGAACCAGTAAAAGAATAAGCTCATGACTGTGAATTCGAGGTTGTGTAAATTTCCATTTTGTAGATAAATTTTACAAATATATTCTGTGTTTAAATATTTATATTGAAACAGTAAATTGTACAATTGAAATTTATTTCTCTGTATTTGAAATATTTTTGTATGCAATATATATATGTATATATATATATCAGATATATATATATATCATATATCAGATATATATATATATATATATGTATACACACATATATATATATATATATAAATGTAAAGATAGCATCAAAAGAAAAATTTAATTAAGATTCAAGTTTCTGTGTATTATATTTGTTTTGAATTATTAAAAATAAATAAATAAATAAATAAATAAATAAATTAATATTTGTTTTGAAAATTATTTGTATATATATATTTATTAAACTTATTTATTCAGATTCCACTGATTATTTAATTTTGTCAAAATAAAACATTATGTTTCTTTTTTAAAATAAAACAGAATCTGTTTAAAATGGAAATAATAATAAAATAGAAAGAAATCTATTTTTTGTTATTGATTTATTAAATTACCAACTATAAGAAGATAAGTTAGTAGAAAAATCAATTTATGAATATATGGCAGCATTGATTTATTTAATTCTTGTTTTGAGTGAATATTTTGAAATAGAAAAGAATTCCTATTAATTTGTTAAATTGTGAAATTTGATAGGATAATATAGTAGAAGGGCAATTTGTGAATATATATATATATATATCAGCATTGATTGTCTAATTCTTATTTTTAAATGTGTATAGGGTGGAAATAGAATTTAATATAAAATTGAATAAGTTATTTTATTTATGAAGTTAAGTCTTGTAGATTTGTTGAATTCTTAGAAAAGATTTATTCTCTTTCTACTTTCCTTCCTTCAAAAGAATTAAAATACATAAAGATATAGTGGTTTTAAAAAGGTATTTATTGTGTGTAAATTTATTTAGATAGATTTAAGATTTTGAGGTGGTAAGTTCTAATATGTAGTTTGGGTATTTAGAGTATGGTTATTATTATTATCATTTTAAGTATAACAGATGGCCTTAAGTGGTTGGCGCAATTACTTTAAATATTGGAATTGAGTGTTAAGTTAGTGAGATGAAGGGAAGTGGAGATAATGTTTAAATTTATGTTTTGTATATAAGTAGTTATGAAATGATAATGAACTAACTACCCAATTATTAAGTAGTTTACCATTTTGTTGATAAATGAAAGGGGAAATTTAAATGTATGGGTATGATTAGTGATTGGTTAGGGTATTCTTGAATTGGATAGTTATTGGTGAATGGTATTTTAATCTTTTGGAAAATTGACTTTCTTTATATTCATTTAATGGTAGATTGTAAGTTCTCTTTATGGATAAGTCTTTTAGAATACTTGTGATGATTATCATAAATTGTTTAGTTAATTGGGTAATTTAGATGGGTAAGTTGTAAAGTCATCTAGTTCTGGTTGTTAATTGATTGACCATTAAATATTGTTCTTGTTTGAATTTTTGGTTGTTGTTATTATGCGAATGTTTGGTGGAGTTGTGAGTGGTTGGGTATTTAAGGTGTTCTTTAATTGGTCCCTTGGATGTCTGGTTGCATGCTTTTATCTCTGTTATTAAAGGATTGTTTTTGGATGTTTCCATATTGGTGTGAATTCCTTTGGAGATCAATTTTGATTCAAGGAATCCTTTGTCATTTAATTTGTGTTGCAATGTAACTGGGAACTTGTGTTTTGGTTTATGAGTTGTGGATAGTTGATCTTCTTGAATTTTGATTTATTTTGTATCTGGATGGAGTTGTTGATCTTATTTTAATGTATTCCCTCATTATATTTAAATTGAAAATAGTTCTTGTGGTTTTGTCATTGTTGTTGTCATTACTATGTTGTTGATTTTATGAAGGTGATTTGCGTACCACTATAAGGGGGGGTTCTTGTGAGGAGAAAATTGAGGTCTCCCGTGGAATACCTAGTTGGTGGCTTTTGGTTTTATTAAGTGATTTTGTTTAAAGGTTGATTTTATTTTGCGTTCCCTATTTGAGGTGACACCATTGTTGATTTGTGGATGGGTCTTGATGAACCTTCCCTTTTTATGGCTTTTTGATTTACTCTCATATTTGATGAAATTTTATCCTTGTGTTGGAATTATTGGAGAAAACTCTTGATGCTTCGCTTTACCCTTGGTTGTGGGTTTTCATTCTTTTGGGCTTCCAGAGGCTTGAGATGATTGATAATTGATGTTCTCTCTCTTTATGTGCCTTGATGTGGCAAGTGTTTTGGTTTCATGATTTTAAAAGGGTTGTACGGGAATTGTTGAGACTTTGATTATGTATTTATAGCGAGATGGGTAATGCCTCGCAGGCTTCTCAGTTGTGATCTATTAATCTTGTTATGTTGTACAACCCTTGGTTTCTTGGTTTTTTTATGTTGTTGGGTCTCTAGGGAGAGTGGCTCCTCGTGGGGGCCGGTGCCCCGCGTAAGGGGAAGGGACAGGAGAACCCACAAGTGAGTTGGTAATCAAGTGAAAACCTAATAATTAACTTAGGAGGGTTGGGTAGTAATATCATTATAAGATTTTAAAAAAATGGATGCCTCGTCTTCATTAGTGCTTCCGCAGACTAATGGAAGGCTGAGAAGGCCGTGGTTGGCAAGGTCGTAACCTCGTCCTCATGAGAGGTTATCGGCTCCGCATGAGCTACCCTATGGTGTCAGCGCCTCAAGTAGGAGGAAGGGCCAGGAGATCCATAGATGGGGGCCGGCGCCTCAGTTTGGAGGAAGGGCCAGGAGAACCCATGTGGCTATGCGATGACACTCTCCCCTAGTTGCCCATGTGTTTTACTTTATTGTGTTCCTCTAGAAGTAGGTTATGGGAGTTGGTTTAGATTGTTGTTTTAAATTGATTTAAATTGATTTATGATTATTGTTTTAATCCATCTTTAGTATGTTTTGCGGTCTTGTATGATCTCATTTATATTTGATTTACAATCTTATATCTTATGATACTGTGATATGATGTTATTATATTGTTTAATTGTAATTTGAATTGTAAGTGTTTCTTGATCTTGATCATTCTTTGGTTACTTGTTTATTGGTCATTGCTTTGATTTATGTGTTGGGAATTGTGACTTTAAGTTATTATATTGACTCTTGTAATCCTTGAGTTTTATGATACTTTTGTATGTCGTTGAGTCCTGTGGTTCCGTGTTTGGATGTCCTTGGTTGAGGACTCTTTCTTGTTAGCTCCTAGCATGGGGGGTGGGTCTTCGGACTCACATGGTCGGGTGGAACGTGCTAAGCACCCCATTGGGTCCCCAGTCGAGGATCGAGAGGTGCAGATTGGTGCTGTTGCAGCGACTCCAGAGTTGTATCCGTCATGGAGCCAGTTTTCATCTATTCATTGTATCATGATTCTTGTTGTATGGTTTCCATGCATATTGGAAACACTTTTGTATCATTGTACTTCTTGAATATTGTATTGTAATGTAACATTAAACCTTATGTGGCTATCGGCAGTTGTTATTTAATGTGTTGAGTTAATTATGCATATGTTGTATTTATATAGATGGTTTCTTATCAATGATTATCATGTTTGTGTTACATTTGTTAATGTTTATCTTGTTATGGATTATATCTTTGGATTTTATTCTTTATTGTTGTTGTGTGGATCTCAGTATCGTAATGACTCCTCGTGTACCCCAAGGGATGTATGTGTTAATGAATCTTCTTAATTGAAAATTCATGTTATGACTTAATGTGTTTTTCATGTATGTTATGTTTACCTTTAAAAAAAAAAAATTGTGCTGTAATTATTGTTTATTTGTCCTTTGGGGTTCGCATGACGGGGCGTTACACCCTTAATAAATTGGACTTAATTAAGCCTCTAATTATCCCAATTTTTCATCTACAAGCCTAATTAATTGCAATTTATGAAAGGATAATTATGATTTGATTAATCCAATTATCATTTTTAACTCCCTGAAATGAATACGTCCTGGTAATTTAGGTGGGGGAAAATTCATCCTTGGGAAAATGGGTCCCCTTTAGTTGTTGAATTCATATTTTTTATATGTTTTTGGTGGCATTTTTATGATCCCAAATTTAATTTCAAATGTAAACTTGTAATGTTTAATTTTCAAGAAATTAGAAAATTACCTATAAATACAAGGTCTTTTGATAAAATTCAAATCGTGAAGAAATCCTAGCACAAGAAGGAGATTATTCCTAAATCTAGAATTATTGTCAAAGGTTTCAAGAGAAAATTTCTCAAGCATTTGTTGCGACATTCAATATCTCAAACATCATGTCAAATTTATTTGTATCTATGCATGTTTTGGAGCTAACATTTTGATGTAGGTTTCAAGCGTTCAAGTCAAGGATTCAAGCATTAAAATCGCATAATCAATTAATCCATTCATGCAAGATCAAGATCTTGGAGAGATATGTTGGATTTCAATCCTTCGAGGAACTCAAATCAAGGGTTTGGTGAGTTGGAACATAGAAAGTGTTCATTCATCTTTCATTTCATGTTTCATTGTTTTATTTCAAGGTTTAATTACCAAAATGGTATTTGACCAAGGAAAACCGGGCCATTAACCAAAATAAAACAATTTTACTTCTTGTGAGTTCTGTAGATCTTAGGTTGAAGAAGGGTAGAAGATCTATCAAAAGAGAAAAATTGCAAAAGTTGTCAAAGTTGCAAAAGTTGTCAAAGTTGCAAAGTTGTCAAAAGTTGTCAAAGTTGCAAAAGTTGTCAACATTATTGTCAAGCCACAAAAAATCTCTTTCAAAATTTAATTCTAAATTTTTTACTATGAAACCTAAAGAAATTAGGAGTGTAGACCAAGGACCAAAGGACTGTAAACAAAAATTTTCAACCCTTTTAGCAAGACCTGTTTTCCCTTGGGCGAATGAGTCCCATGAGGACACTCAACATATAGGTTTCTTATGACAGGTGCATAAAATCATATCCTTCTTAGATCCACTGAAACTTCTTGGATATTTTTAAATTAAGTTTTAATTTAGAGGTTTCATGTGCTATATTGCATAATTTCCTTCATTTGGTATTTTCATTCATCTCCCAAAAGTGCAATTTAGGATGATTTACCTTGTCCTAAGTCACAAGGAAAACAATAAGATCTCCATAAAGGTTGGCTCACCTAAGGGTTTAAAGTCAATATTTCCCTTGGGGATCTCTTTTTCTTAATGAAACAAGATAGGTGTCTCATACATTTTCGCATTTCATTCTGGTGAACCCAACATTATACTTAATTAAGCCTCTAATTGGCCCAATTTTATATCTACAAGCCTGTTGTGTAGTTTTGCACACACGCCCCACTGAAAGCGGGGACCCTCTTTTTGCTCTAGCTTTTGGCCTCTTAATTTTATTGATTTCATTGTCTTTGGAGGTCCTTAGATGTTCATCTTGCTTGCCCAAGTGATTTCCCTAGGTTGCACTTTGAAAAAACTAGGTTTTGAACAAAATCCAGGATTTTCCAGTCCAGCTAGAATTTCCCATAATCTTGTCCGGCTAGAATTTCCCATAATCCTGTCTACCTAGAATTTCCCAGATTGGCTTTTGGTGTCTTTTGGCCCCTTAATTTTATTGCTTTCATTGCCTTTGGGGGTCCTTGGATGTTTATCTTGATTTTCCAAGTCCTTCCCCCGAGTTGTGCTTCGGAAAAACTAGGTTTTGAAAAAAATCCGGGATTTTCTAGTCCGGCTGGAATTTCCCATAATCCTGTTCGGCTGGAATTTCCCATAATCCTGTCTGGCTGGAATTTTCCGGATTCCTATCCGCCTAGATTTTTCTGGATTCCTGTCCACCTGGATTTTTCCGGATTCTAGTCTAGAATCTGCCTGACCTGGATTTTCCCGGATTTTCCCCTTGGTCTGGTTTCTCGAAACGGAAATTTTTTTCAAAAATGTTTTTTTCAAAATGGAAATTTTTCAAAATGATCCCGAAAATGAAAATTTCTTGAGATAAAAAAAATTGAAAATAAAAATTTCCAAAAATGGAAAAAATTCTGAAAATGAAAAGTTTCCTTATAAAAATGTAAGTTTTTTTAGAAAGGTCAAAATTTTATTCAAATTTAATTTGAACATGTGGGCTATTAATGATGATATCTATTTTTCAGGACTAAACAAATATTAAAAGGGGGACTTGCATATGGATTCGTGCCAAAAGAAAGAAATCTGGAAGCGTTCAATTTAAATTTTCAAAGTGGGACCTGCCTAAGAATCCGTGCCAAAACTGTTTACAGCTGGAGGACTTTTTGGAGGACACGTCAATCTGATCTTGCCGGAGATCGTAGGCCGACATGGATAATATTCATGCATTTAATGCAAATCTTGTCCTATTTTGAAATTCTCCTTAGGCCGACCTATTTTGGGGCCAGTCATTATTGTAAAATCTAATTAGGCCGACATGTTTGGAGTCTTCTATAAATGGCATTTTTGCCTCATTTGTAAGGAGAGATTTTAGGAGTTTGGTTAGGCCATGATTGGCAAGTAGTTTTCAGAATTAGTTGTAGGAGATGAGAGACTTGAAATTGTTATGTAATGCTAGAAAAGTAATGCAATTGGATTGTTGATTTGGCAAACTTTGTATTTATTTTCGACAGTTTTTATGGTTTCTTGTTCTTGATTCTCAGATGTTGGATGTTAGATGTTAGATGTTAGATTTCAGCTCTTTTACAATGGTGGTGAAATGTTAATGATGTTGATCAATTTTTGGTCCATACTTTTAGCAATTTGCTGATTATAGATTGCTGTGTAAAGTTAGTCTGGGCCTCACTTCTGTGCTAAGTTCAACTATGAATGCTTGTTTACATTGTGCCAGCAGTTGGGTATGTGAATGAATGTTCAAAGTCTAAAAATCTTTGGATTTCCCCAGAAGATTGCACTATTTCTGTGTAGTTGCAGGTATGTCCTTGATCAAGCAGAGATCGGTTTTATTGGGGATCTATCCATTTGCAGCTTTCATCATTACTGTGATTGACCTTAAGAGTTAGAATAGAATAGAATTTCTCTAAACCCTTATCTCTTTTGCTGTTTATTTTGAATCTGGGTTAGTTTTAGAATTGAAAGCATCACTATATTGTCGCATCTGATGAAAATTCACTTCTAGCATTGTTCATTTGTAAGGCCCCTTGTGATTACCAACATTTTCACATATTATCTGAGTTGTTTATGCATTGTCAAGACCTAACACCTGGGAGACCTTGGGGTGATTTTCAGCAATTCATCGTTGAAGATTATCTTTCAAGAGAGATAGAATATCATTTTCTGTCTGAGTTGTTGCTGTGCAGAAAACACCATCAACAAAGCCTAATTAATTGCAATTTATGGAAGGGGAATTATGATTTAATTAATGCAATTATCATTTTAACACCCCGAAATGAATAAATCCTAGCAATTCAGGTCAGGACCCATTCACCCAATGGTGAATGGGTACCCTTTTGTTGCTAAATTCAAATTTTTAATATATTTTTGGAGTCCTTTTTATGATCCCAAATTCAATTTCAAATTTTGTCTTGTAATGTTTAAATTTTAGGAAATTAGAAAATTACCTATCAATACAAGGTCTTTTGATCAAATTCAAATCCTAAAGAAATCCTAGCAAAAGAAAGAGATTATTCCTAAAGCTAAGATTATTGTCAAATGTGTTCAATAGCAGATTTCTCAAGAATTTGTTGCAATATTCAAGATCTCAAGCATCATGTCAATGTTATTTGCATCTATGCATGTTTTTGGATCTAACATTGTGATGTAGGTTTCAAGCATTCAATTCAAAGATTCAAGCATCAAGATCACATCATCAATCAATCCATTCGTGCAAGATCAAGATCTTGGAGCTCGATTTGTTAGATTTCAGTCCTTCAAGGATCCCAAATCAAGGGTTTGGTGAGTTGTAACATAACAAGTTTCCATTCATCATTCCTTTCATGTTTCATTATTCCATTTCAAGGTTTAATTACCAAAATGGGGTTTGACCAAGGAAAACCCCCATTCACCAAAAAAAAATGAGTTTTCCCTCTTGTGTGTTTTGTAGATCTTAGGTTGAAGAAGGATTGAAGATCTATCAAAAGAGTATTTAATTGTAAAAAATTTTAACATTATCATCAAGCCATGGAAACTCAATTTTAGAATTTAATTACAAATTTCCAACTATGAAACCTAGAGGAATCAGGGGTGCAGACCATGGACCAGAGGACTATGAAAGTAGATTTTCAAACCCTATAGCAAGACCGATTTTCCCTTGGGTGAATGAGTCCCAAGAGGACACTCAGCATAGTATTTTTGTGGTAGGTGCATAAAATTACATCCTTTTAAGATCTGCTGAAAAGTTTCCTAGATTTTGTCAGATTAAGGTTTAATTTAGAGGTTCAATGTGTTACATTGCATAATTTCCTTCATTTGGTGTTTTTCATTCATCTCCCAAAAGTGTAGTTCATGCTGATTTACCTTGTCCTAAGTCATAAGGAAAACAACAAGATCTCAATCAAGGTTGACTCACTTAAGGGTTGAAATTGAATCTTTCCCTTGGGGATCTCTTTTTCCTAATGAAACAAGGAAGATATGTGTCTCATACATTCCCCCATTTCATTCTATTGAACCTATTTTTTGGTGTTTCACCTATATTCCTCTACTACTTGTCAACCCATTATAATATTATTTTGAAATAATTCAGCAACTCGTTAAAATCATCATCTTTCTATCAATTTGATAATTCCATCACTACACCTTATGGTACTAAGGCTGAGGAACATCTTTATCCTAACATATTGATCACTCGAGAAGAATAATTTCTCTATATATTTTGCATAACCTCAAATTGAATAATTTTTTATTGAATATCATTGAAATAATATATTTATTTATTACAAAGATTTGTGATACAAATAAATATATATAGAACTTACAAAACTACCCACTCAGCATAAGACCCTGACTTGAAAAGAGAAACACATGAATCAAAACATCATGTGGTTTATCAAATGAAACCTCTATGTGGCACTATTGGATATTGTAGCACAAAATTCTCGGGATCTTGAGAATAACCAACAAGAAAATTATATTTACATTTTTCTCTAAATCATACAAAATTATCCTTTATTTTATCCTAAAATACTTGAATATATCATTTCATAGACATTTTCCCTATCTCAAGTTGCAATGGATGACCTCTAATGTGATCAAAATCATCATCCTTTATCTTACCATCGAAGAGAACATATTTCCTTGCTATCATTTTTTGGTTTAGTTTATACCAAGATTAAAATGGTGTATGGTGGTGATCATAAGGGCTCCTTTTGTAAGCCTCACTAATAAATATTGTAATAAATGATTTCATATCATCCTAAAATAAACCACAAATTCTCCATTCACACAATATTTTCCATAGCATCTCAACGTGCCTACATCCTATTCTTATAAAATTTCTCTATCTTTTTTTATCTTCAAAGCATGACCATACCTTGTGTTAGGGCATCCATACACCATTTTCTCATGCTTTGATGAGTTTCCATGAACTATTCAGAATCTATCATTACAATATAAGTAGGAAGGATGCTAATGAAGGCTACAGAGTTTGGCTTTACAATTGCCAATCACATTTTGCTTGAAAGTTTCTAAGTCTTTTCAAATAATTTTTTTTGTGCATAACCTACAACCATAAAATTTTGCAAAAAAAAAGGGATTTTGACCCCAACTATTCCTCCCCATGCTTATACACCAATGCCTTTCTTAGCCCCATAATTGGCTAGAAATAAAAATCATACCAATTTGCATGCCATTCCTCTTCTCTTCCTATAATTCATTAACCATTTATTCATTTTTCCTCTTTTCCTCCAATTCTTTAAGCATTCATTCCATATTAATAGGCTTTTAAAAGGTTATCTAGCCCATCCTTCTCCCTTTTCCTATTAATTTAATTATTTTATTATATTGTTTCCTTACTCTTCAAATGTTATCGATGTGATAGTAGGTTCATCCACAATAAGATGATTGCTCCACAAGTAGAGAGAAAGGCCAGTTATTGGATTCAAATGTTTTCCTACACACATGCACCAACCTTGATGTTAACCCAAAAGAGTGGAGAATCCTGTATTGTTGGTGAACCCAACTAGAATATTTTAGCACATCACTCTTTCAAGAGATAAAATAAAGTCAAATAAAATGAGATAAATATTGCATTTAAAGATAAAATTTAGCAAGGTGGTCTTGCACATTTATATGTTTACCATTTATGTGACTATTGATAATAGTTTCTCCCCCAAGGGTTTTCACATCCAATTCATTTATCTCTTTCCTTGATATCATTTTTTACCCTTATTTCTCTTAGCTACTTCTTATCACAAGAAATTCATTTGTTGTATGTTTCTCACTATTTCATAGTTACAATTACTTAAGCCACTTCATATAATATAAATGTAATATACTATTATTTCATTGGAAAAGGAGATATTAGGTCTAATGGGTAGATCACTAAAATCAACCTTTTCCAAGAACATGTTTGGGAATCTAGATCAAGGATATGAGAGTGACTTACAACCTAAAAGGTGAATGAACCAATCTTGGATCCAGATTCTTTTTGTATTTATTAGAGGTGGTGGGTTTGATGGATTAGAAAATTGATGCAATGACGTAACTTTTTAAATTATGAAAATTCATTGTTCTATTATGAATTATGACAAACTAGAAATGGATAGACAAAATCAGGATCCAAAAAAGTAGAAGGTAGACATAGAAGAATTAGGAGTTCGATTTTGGGATGAATCTTACTAGTCTAGAGTGGAAGGATGCCCTAGACTAAGTATGTGGTTCTTGAAAACTGATTTCACAAGCTTGAGGTCTCTAGTTTGTAGATTCTATCTTTCAGGTTTTGATTGTTGTATCTTCATATGTTATTGAGAAAATGCAGATTTCATGACTTGTCAACTTGTAAGGTTTTGATGCATAAATGAGAAAATTACCTTCAATATTCCTCCAATTTGCTTTAGATTTATAGCCTACACACATGAAAAGAGGGGAAGGGTTGTGCCATATAAGAGCTTGCCTCATTCAAACACCATGTTGGTATTTCTACCTCTACAATGATAAAATTGATGATAAAAAAGAACTTATCCTTTTGAAGGAAAGAGGCTAATCGATAAATAAGAAATGAATTCATAATTTGTTGCAACTCACCACTCAGATATGATCTTCTTGGTGGACTAAAGTCACTCATCACCTTCAATGATCAATTGTTACTTGAATTTATTTGATTTGATGACCTACAACTGTTAGTGCTCTAAAATGAATTGCATGCAAAACATGAACAAAACTCACATATAAATTGGCATGATGCTTGAATGACAAAATGCTGCAATAATTCTGAAAATTTGCTCTTGATTATTCTTGAATGATTTTTGAAGTATAATAATTGCTAGTGAATTTCCTTATTTTCATCCATATATTATAATTGTGAAAATACTATGTATTTATATGCAATTAATCTAATTTCCTAAAAATTATATCTCGATAGCTAGCAATTGAAATTTGAATTTGAAATAATAAATTAGCAATACTGACATATTTAAATTTGGAGCCAAAATAGGTAGTCTAGAGGGTGCCCTAGACTAGATTCTTGTTTTTCAAGAACCCAAAGTGTCGAGACAAAATATTAAATGTCTACTTTGATTTCCCATGTTTGATTTTCCAATAAATGTTGAGATATGAGCAATTACACACACAATTAGAAAACTAAGAGCATAATTAAATCCAAACACAGAGGAGAGTGAAACCTAATATAAAATTGTCAAGAATGACAATTTTCAACATTACAATTGTATAAAAAAAAAAAAAAAACTAGAAAAAATGACGTGTCATACATTTTTACATTATTATATTCTTAATTTAAATTATTTATCAAATGGTACTCACATCATCAAGCTAACAATATTGATTCTAGTTTACTATCTTATACCTTTATTTATGATATTTCCCTCACTGCATTATTAACAAGCTATCATATTTTTTAACATGTAAAACTTATGCCCTATTTGTTTTTATTTAATTTTCCTTTAAGCACCAAACTTCCTTGCCTCCATGGAAAATTCATCGCAGGAAAAATTTACCACCAACAATTCATCCTATGACAAATTCATCTCGTGAAAAATTCACCACCAGCAATTCAGGGTCATTGATAATTCATCGCATTAACATTTTTTAATATATAATTCAAATACATTGAGATTTTTTGCAAAAGAATAATTTCCACTGCATTAATAATAGAGATGACTGATATTGTTGTATAATTGGTTTAATTGCTGATGATGAATTTTTCACGAAATGAATTTGTCATGACAATGAATTTTTTGATGGTGAATGTTTCCACGAAATGAATTTGTCATGACAATAAATTGCTGGTGATCAATTTTCCACGAAATGAATTTGTCATGACAATGAATTATTTGACTTGAATTTTCCTATTGACATATTCTTAATGCTTTCAATTGTTGAAACACTCAGCTCTCGAAAAGAATATTCTTCTCTGGTTAATACTGAAATCTATGTTTGACTGCGTGATTGCAAACCTCGCTCGTTTTAAAAGATTCACAGCAGTGGACATTCCAACCTAACATTTTAGATGGACTAGTTCAAAAAGGGAGGCGTTCCCTTCGCAACTTCTCTTATATTTGCCAATTTATTTCTCTTGACACGCCGTGCACCTGCAATTCCACTTACAATTTTTCCCTGATTTCGTATTGAAAATTAAGCTCACTAAATTGCCTGTAAATACAATTTCCAGGCCGTGAAATGATGGTTAATAAAGACGCTGGTCCTTAGTTCAAATTTCTAATTATTGTTTAGGGACATCAAATCTCAAGCGACCTTGTCCTGGTCATGGGCGTCACCTATGACAGATATGCAATTAATTGAAAAAGGACATGAAATTTCAGTTGGCACTGGTCTGGACATCAACAAACAAAGGCTTTGACATAGGAATCGTAAATATCATTTTAGAGTTTTCTGATTACCAATTAAATACAGTCAGTGTGATAGAAGGAAGTTGATAGTGGAAAATTTTCTAATACAAATTAATTAGGAGAGAAGTGTAAGATATAACAATTTCAAAATTATTTATCATAAAGGTGTAAAATTTAATTCATAAGAAGATTTTTTATTTTGAAAAATTCAATTTTCAAAATTCAAATTATTATAATCAGAATTCTAGGGATGTGGTTTTATGAGACGACTTCAGGATTTATTTTGAAGGAGCAAGGGTCTCATGTAGCCGAAAACAAAAGCTACAAGATTAATTAGAATCTTTTATAGCATCCCCTAATTTTTTATTCGAAAATTTAAGAGGTTGCAAATATGGTGAAGCTAGAAATTGACCCACTAGCTTAAGTTTTTTTCCTGCCACTTGTCATTCATATGGAATTTCTAAATTTTCAACAATTAATTTTTATTTTAGTTTATATTTTTTTTACTCTATTGAATTAAATATGCAAAATAATAAAATTCATAGACCCCACTTTCATAAATTTAGGAGCTTAAACTTTTAAGCTTAAACTACATTACAAAATTCATGGGACCACCCAATTTAAATAATCCTAAAAATCTCAGCAGCACCCACTAAATTCTTTTTAGGAAGCCCTCCTTCATGGGACCACACCCTAAATCCAATTACAATACAGGAATGAGCTGAGGCCTTTATAAAATAAAAACAATACGAGTTTGGATAAATTTTAGCAACATAATCTTCTATAAAATCATACATATCCAAACTATACATCAATATATAAGAAATATGTAAAATTAGAAACTATGAGAGAAAATCATGGACTAAAAGAAGCACCCAAATCTCCATGTAAATTTGAATTACCTAATTAAGAAGAGAAAATGAAAAACTTGTCCTTTTAACTAAAGTGCTCCACTTGTGATCTTATTTTCTTTTTTGGTATTATGTATATGCAAATTAAAGATCTTCCTTATCTTCTCCAAGTCTACATTTAACTCCCTTCTTTCATGTTCTTTCTAATCTGATAAGTCTTATACACCTTAAACATTTTCATAATTACATTTAACAATTTTCATAGCAACTAGGTGATAGTTACAAATTATCAAATTAAAACATGTGACCATGATTTTAGATAATTAAATAATTAAATACAAATATTATAAAAAGAAAACATGAGACACTTTTTCCATACGATCTATCCAACCATCACAATACTACAAGGAAATATGCATCCACCCAAGATAATTTCCACATAATTCAAATAGAAAAATCTATGCAAACAAGTTTTCATAATCCATATGGAAAAGAATAGAAAATAATTCATCAAAGATGACACAAGATATACCCTTTAAAAACCCTCGAAATGAAAAAATCCAACCTCCAAAAGAATCCATCACTCATATATTATTTAGTAATAAAGATTGCATTACATATTCAGAGTCACCATGAACACCTTTGAAACATCAAGCCCTCTACAAGCACTCCATGTGAACAAGCATGTAACTACACATCTTATGGCATGCTTCAAACCTCACAAATGCTACCAAGAGATACTCTCAACCCCTTAGCCAAAATAGTCAACCAACTAACCAACCTTAGACATCTACCCATGTGCTTGCTTTTATAAAAATAAGCTCACACAAAACACCGAGTAGTATTAGATAAAACCATATCACTAATACCATAAGCTTTCAAAACCCTTAACCCCCACATTTACTTTTTGGTAGTAAGTTTTCCCAATAGTAAATAGTATCCCAATGTGCAACCCCACATTAAATATATTTATCACAATGTTACATACAACAGATAAAGTTTCCCTAAGAATGCTAACCCATGTGATGCATGCATCACTATATCCCATAAATACACCAAAAATAATAAAATATTATATTATAATATTATGTAAGGTGTACAACACACATTTTCCTAAAATTTCCTCACATGTATACATTTCATAAGGGGTAAACAAGTAAACTCAAACATGAACAAGGGAACAATCCCTATATCCACATATACCATCAAGATACTTGCAACAAGAATCAAGGTGACCACCATCTCAAGTATGAATTATTTCATCCTCCATCATGCCAATGCAAGAAGATAATAAGCCATCCAAAGAGATGTCACATTAACTATCACAAAGAAGCATGAATCCTTCATCCAATTGATATCCCAATACGTAAATGCTTAATCCAAAGGTTATAAACATGTATCAATAACTATCAAGATATAATCACCCTAGTTGAAATATCATCCACAACAAACGCTAATCCATCCAAATATGTATACCTCAAAGGTATACAAATCATAGCAAGTGAATCTCATGCCATCAACATATACAACCCATAACATGTAATCATAAGTTCCAAGTGTCAAACTTGTCATATGAAACATATGCATTTAAAAACTCATATTGAATAGGCAATGTCAAATCAAAAATGATCAAGGCATATGAGATCCATGAATAGCATTAGATAGAGTGTAATCAATATCATGTAGTACCAAGGAACATCCACAAAGATATGCAAATACTATCTCAAATTCTCCTTATTTTACTTGAAAGAACACTTATGTAATCATTTATCAAAATCATGTCAATCATTTTGTTTCAAGACTTTGAATTCACTTATTATACATCAATAATAATTCAATACCATTATTTAAAAGTAATCATGAATTATTAAGAATAAGGTAGATATCATTGGCCATCATTAGAAGGAAAAATATATGAATGATTTGATAAATGTATTATCCATTATAACTAACAATATTAGACATGCTAATAAGAAACACAACACTACAAGATCCCAATACATTTATTTAAAATAAATTTATTTTTCCTTTCTTAGGGTTATATATAGTTTTCAAACTAACTGCATCACTTAGTGGGTCTAGATTAATTAGAAACTATCTCTATCCTTAATCTTATAAGTCAAGTAAAAAAAATCAATATTTTACACAAGAAACATATAGAGGACACTATAGGCCAATAATGCAAGGTGATTTCTTTCAAGAATTTTCTCAAGTAACTTTCATAGGACACCATAGAACATGTATTCTTAATAATGAACATAAATTATAAAATGCTAAAGAAAGTTGATTTTGATTAAATCCCACTTAGGCCAAGAAGTGGTTTACACTACCATGGAATTACCCTACACCATTGATTAACTGAGAAATGGAGAGTGTCCTTTGTAGTTTAAATTTATCTATGCTTGTCACCCAGGCTTCACTCTCTATTACATATTGTGGAATTTATTAAAGGTTATGTCTCTTTGGGTTGATATGAATATTTTATATGGTTTGGGTTGGTTTTTTAGTATGTGCACTAACTGTACTATGGCATGCGTCTTTATGGTATAGGTTTATTGGGGCTCTTCAAGTCCTATAGAAATGTTTTTTTATGTTGGACAAGGTGTACTATGTGTATAACAAGAAACATGTGTGTGATTATTATTGGTGTAAGAGACTAATGACTAAAATATAAATGGGTCTATCTATATGAAAGGAAATTAAAAAAAAAAAATCATTTTTCTTCAAGTGGTAGGGTGGTGATCTTGATATTAAATTTTAATGAGGAAACATGGCCTTTCATTAGTAGAAACTTCTTCAATTGGTTAACTTTTTTTACTAAGCACATTTTTCTATTGGTACTAATTAATTGGCTTAACATATAATGCTCTTCACAATGGGTAATGGTTTGAACCTATCATCTTGTTATGTCATTGAGACATTTTTATTCCCAAATTAGTGTAATCACTCCCCTAGAGAATACACTTAGTATGTGAGATGAATAAGGCCCAAAGAGTTAGGAAACATTACCAAGGATAAGACTAGTTTGGAACAATTAATAATGGTTTTGAAAGTTTGTTATTTAACCTCTCCAAAACCTAAGAGTTGTAGTCTCTACAAAACAAACTAACAAGAAAATTAAAGAGATACATGAGTTAGCATGGGTCTTTGCAACTATACCTAAAGTGATAGTGGCTAACACTAAGCTAGCTACAAAAAGGTGACCTATATGACCTTTGAATAAGTAGATTAAGAAAACATTATGCACATAATTGAAGAGGAAACTAAGATATCTCACTTGGACTAAATCCTCTTAAGCACAACTTACACATACAAGTTTAATATATAAAAAATCTCTCCTGGCTTTATAAATGTAAGACCAAATAGTTACTCAAATGATCTAACATGAGTTATAATGTTGACTCATAAAATAAGGTGATACTTTAAAAATCCTACATTGGTAGGTTCTTGCAAAAATTAGAAAAGAGCATTGAATAGGTGATATTTTTCTACATTTGAGAAGATTAGCTTCATTGTATAATGGGACTTTTGTATATTTGTCAATATTTCTTACTAGAAAGTATAAAAGGAGACAAAATAGAAAATGAAAAAACATAAGGAGAAAACCTTAGAAGACTAATCATGAACAATCTAGTATTACTTAGATACAAACAGGAAAGTCAAGGGAGAAAGAATAAAAATGTACGCATCATTGAAAATAGAAATAAATTTTAATTAATTCATAAAGTAAAATTAAAACATGTGAATAATGATTTTAACTATTTACATATACACAAGCATACAAAGAAAGGAAAAAGATTAAACTTTTCATTAACTTAAAAATAACAAAAAAAAATCATGAAGGAAAAAATAGACACAAACTCATGAAATTATCCTTCTTATTCATTCAAATTCAAAGCACAAAATCGGCCTTTGAGAACCCAAGTTTATAAATATGCCAAAATTAAAAAGTTTTTAAGTTATTGGCACAATATATCTTTTGTGTAAAAATATAACTCTCAAAAATCCCCTTGCTAAAATAATCTAAATGTATCCTCATTTTACCATTCCCTTCTTTTCAATATATAAGTATTCAAAAATTTAATTTCCTCCCCTTAACTATCTAACGTGTACCCTATATTAATATTATTAAAATTATAAACACAAATACAAACTTTGAAATGAGTGTACATAAAATGACTCATTAAAATAATAATATTTTAAACTTTAATAAAAGGGACTTCATAATTCTAAGGAAGAAATGTGTGTAGAATATTATTTCTACACTATTCTTAAAGGGAAAATTATGTAAATAACTTCAAATAGGATCTAACCTATTACAGTAAGTAGAGAAGCACATAAACAAGCTAAATAATCATGAAACTATAACACCAATATTTAGATGGGAAAAACCTTTTTGGAAGAAAAACCCTAGAATCCAAAACTTTCACAATGTATTATGACTCCAAAACAATAATTACAACACACTTGCAATGCAAGTCTTCATACAAGTATAATCATGAAACGAGTAGTACATATTAAAATATCTTAGCCATTCAATAGATGTATATATCAGACTTGATGTATTGTTGACATATAATTTTTTTGTGTTCAAATTTCAAACCACAATATCGTGGTGAGTAATCTGTTGTAATCTACGAGATCTTTTGGAAGGTAATTTGTTGTGATCTAATGGAAATATTTTAACTAATTTTTTTTTAAGTTATAAGTTTTATCATTATTAAATTTTACAAAAGTTAAATTTACATATTTTGAAAACTTTTGAATTATAGAAATTTCGTCTTTATTATTGAATTTTCAATGTGAGTTTGATTTATGATTGTTGGTGATAAAAACTCCTAGTGTCCTTCTATGTTTCTTTGAACATGAATGTTCTATTTTCATTTGAGTGTGCATGGTTGATTTAAATAATTAGTGTACGAACAAATTCTTACTTATAAATTTAATTTGTTAAAATTTTAACTATATTAGTTATCAGTGTCTCATTAAAATGACAATAGTGTAGTGAGGAAAGGGTATTCACCAAACATGGAAGGTGCAGATTCATTAGAAGGTGACTTTGTTGTTTTCAAAAAGGAAATATTTGAATTCAATCTTTTCTAATTCAAAAAATTATTCTCACTAAATATTACCAAAGTCTAAAGTTAAAAGTACACATTTGAGAAACTTCCATATTCTAGAAATTTTATTTTTGTTGCTAGATTCTCAATGTGATTTTGGCTTGTGGATGTTTGTGATTGGACCCCTCTATTGTAATTGGTGATTGCCTTGAACCTTTCATTGAACATGAATGATTTACTATGTATTGAGTGATTTGCATGGTTAATTTTTTGTGTTCACTTGGACATGGTTGTTCACATGATTTTTTTAAGGTTCTTTGTGTAATTTCCATCTTTTATTGCTTTGTGAATTTAATTAAACAATATTGTTAGGTGGTGTTTTAGGTGATTTCCTTAGTGGCTTTTTTTATTTTCCATGGATATGAAATTTTATATGGATATAAGGTTCATCACCCATGATATTTTTCAAGGATAAGTTTTTTTGTGTGTCATAAGATCGCTTGATGTAGAGATCCTTTTTCTTATTTCTATTTACAAAATATAGTGTATATTTTTAGAGCAATAGATGATCTACATTTATCCCCCATTGTTATGTGTTGTAATAGTATATCAATGGTGTTGACCAATAATAGAAATAGTTTAGCAAACTTGCTTAGTAGTGGCCTCTACATTTGAGGGTTGCTTAAGTAATGCGAGGACATGCAATTGGTGATGAGATGCATGGCATTACCATGCATAAGAGGACACATCAAGAAACTTGGCAAACTAGGAAAATGATTGAATTCATAACAGAAAATACTAACAAGATGAACAAATTAAATTCACTACAAAAGATATCCAAATAATCTCACTTAAGGCCTCTTACATCCACTAGAGCTCTAAGAGTTTCAAGGCCCATCCATATTGTCAGTGTTTAAATTTAATGCTTTTTATCCACGTGTTGACCTAAGCCTACTTAGGCATGGCATTTATTGTGTAGGTTAAGTATCTCCTGATATTTTTCCTTGCCAGATATTTGCTAGATATTTTCTAGATATTTTCCTCATACTAAGATATTTCCCATTCTTGGATATTTCTCCTTTATAAGGAGACCCTTGACTACCTAATACTATGAGGAGGAGCTTATACATTCTATGTGCTTGTTTCCTATCTTTGTGATCTATAGGTTCTTTCATGGTATCAGAGCCTTTCAAAGATAGTTTCAGGTCATTTGTGAATGCTTTAAAAAAATGACTGAATTTCAATGGGAGGAACGATTCAAAATAGGGATGTTGGATTTTTTTTGGAAAATGCCAACATTTGGAGGGTGGAGGCCTTTGTTTTAGTTGGTGTAGCATTCTACCCTGGTCGACTGTGTGCTCCATGTAGGAGCTTCAAATCTGCAAGGAGTGGATTTATTGTTGCATGGGAGGCGTGTGACAAGTCTGGAGACCTAATTTGTGTTGGAGGGGAGACTAACCTCCTAGTCCCATGCCAAATCTCCCAGGACGTGAGGGATCCATGTTTTTAGTGCCTTTGTTAGGTTTAAATTATCTTTGATCCTGACTGCAACCTGATAAGGGAGGTAGTGAGGTGTTGAGGGCCCTACACAAGACGTCACTATTTTCTTTGGGGTGAATCAAGAGATCCTCATGGGAAGCAACCAACTGTGGGATGGGTGTCAATATCATTTTGTATGTTCTTTCATCCCTATTTTTCCATGAGGCCCTCAAAGGCCCTAGAGCTGATGTCATCAATGGAGGAACATAACTCTCCAAACCCCCTTTACTTAGTCTAACTCACAACTAATTTGGAATTTGGTGAGCATTGGTGGAGGAGGCGTGGAGTTCTTTTCTTGAAGGAGTTATATCCTCTATGACCAAGTCAAAAGGTCTAATGCCCACTTTTTCCCTTTCTTTCATTTGTAAAGAAAACAAACTTTTGTACTAACCACTAGTGGTTATTTAAATTTCATGGTTTAGTTAAAATATCCACATTAATATAGTGGTTTTGATCAACCATAAGAGTTTGTAATTTAAGGGGTCGACTTTTTACATTTTTCCTTAGTTAAAAATTTGTAAAAGAAAAGTCAATATTTTGCAATGAATTTGTTAAAATGGGTCTTATGGAGTGCTTAGATCCTAATTCTTTCCAGCCATGAGGGCTTAGTTTTCCTCTAAAGTCCTCTCTCTAGCTTTCTTTTAAAATATTTTATTTTCTCAATTTTGTAAATGCACACATTATTGGTGTAAATTTGCAATAGAGTGAAATTATGTTTTCAAACTCTATTCAATGATGGTGATTTCACACAAAATATAAAGTGCCTTCTTTTACCATCATGCAAATATATGCACTATAATAAAGTTCCAAACAAAGAGGAAATCTAAAATATTAAAAAAAGGGGGGTCATCTAATTTGGGGGGTTCTTAATCTGTTGATTTTCTATTGTCTTAGGTAATTAACCTATTTGCAATCGTGAGATATAAAAGTCATTCTTTTGTAATTAAGCTAAACAAGGGAAACTATAAGTCTTGGTGTGAACGCATCCTAAAACATCTTAGGTATCACAATATTCTTCCCCATTTGTATGGACTTATCCTTGAACCTGCTAATCAATTTTAGAAGGATAAATGGGTCAATAAAAATGATCATATTGCTGGATTAATCATCTTACATATTCCACATGACACTTTGATTGTCATTATGGATATTGTGGGTCTACATGCTTTATGGATCAAACTTTGGGAGATATATGGAGACTCAAATGTTTCTCCATTCCCACATGATCTTGCAATGATCACCAATGATATCCCACATCATGAAGAATGCCATGTTGAAATAGTGGAAGTCTTCATTCCACATCCTACTGTTGCTTCATTAGTTTTCACAGTTGCTTGTTTGAAAGCTTCGAGTACTTCTTTGCAGTTGGATCACATTAGTCTTCCTAGCATTGCTGATTGGGACACAATCCTACTTGACATTTCTTGTCTATTTGTAGAGTCTCGCATTGCTGACTTGGAAGAACATAATCAGGACATCAATCTTTTATTTGACAATAGTTTCAATGAAGTTAAATCACCATTTCTCTCTTTGGATATTCGTGCTCTACATCTATCTTCACATGGTTCTGGATTTTCATCATCTTCATCTATTAGGCATGGACCTGATTTGATTATGACATCCTTCAGCATCAACATGGGAACACATGAGCACACTTCAAAGACATCATGGTCACCTTCATCATCATTCTTGGATGAGCTTCAACTCTATTCAAGATCATACATACATTTTCTTACATGGGAAGATATCTTGCATCTTCAGTTGGTTTCATTTTTTCCCAAGGGAAGGAACATTGTGACACATTCTTGGATCTACATCTACATTCTCTTTTCACTATCCAACTTTAATGTAGCACGACATGTATTATGGGGGGGTCTTATAGACCTTCTATTATTCTCTCTTATGGAGGAAATCATATATTTTCTCTCTTATGATGATTTCCTCTATGTCAGCTGGACGCTTTGTATCTGAATCATGATGTAGGATGTGAGTTGTGATCATAGCAGGATCATGTGGGAAGGGAGAAACATTGCTGACATCATGGGCACCTTCATCATCATTCTTGGATGAGCTTCAACTCTATTCAATACCATACATACATTTTCTCACATGGGAAGATATCTTGCATCTTCAGTTGGTTTCATTTTTTTCCCAAGGGAAGGAACATTGTGACACGTTCTTGGATCTACATCTTCATCCTCTGTTCACTATCCAACTTTAATGTAGCAAGACATTTATTATGGGGGGGTCTTATAGACCTTCTATTATTTTCTCTCTTATGGAGGAAATCATATATTGTACTTAGTGAAAGAAGTAGTACTTCTTCATGTGTATAATTTTCAAGCATCTTTGCTCTCTTTTGGAGGGTAGTTTTTTTCCCACGGGTTTTTCTACTTTTCTCCACTTCATGAGAGATTACTTTTTGCATGGGTACCTATCATGGCTAATAGCTGGGACCCGTTATCCAAGCCCACCTAAGTTATGCTTAAGGGGGGGTTTCAGTGTTTAAATTTAATGCTTTTTATCCACATGTTGACCTAAGCCTACTTAGGCATGGCATTTATTATGCAGGTTAAATATCTCATGATATTTTTCCTTGCTAGATATTTGCTAGATATTTTCTATATATTTTCCTCATAATAAGATATTTCTCATTCTTGGATATTTCTCCTTTATAAGGAGACCCTTGACTGTCTAATACTATGATGAGGAGCTTGTGCATTCTATGTGCTTCTTTCCTATCTTTGTGATTTGTAGGTTCTTTCACATATAATAAAATTTTATGGTTGGTGACAAA
Source organism: Sequoia sempervirens (assembly GCA_007258455.2). Classification (NCBI taxonomy): domain Eukaryota; kingdom Viridiplantae; phylum Streptophyta; class Pinopsida; order Cupressales; family Cupressaceae; genus Sequoia; species Sequoia sempervirens. The sequence goes on from VDFB02278156.1 coordinate 97,625, forward strand.
TGCTAATAATGACTCATAATATGGTCCTCAATCCACTAATCTTAGCTATTAGTTGAATCAATCTAGGTTGTGATTTGATGGCATGGTAGTCAAGCCAAACCTTAAATAAATAATAATTGTTACCTTTATTATGGATATTATGAGTTCTCCTAATTTTACTATTATAGCATGTAACTAGATACAATATACATCTCTAGAGGGTTACAAGTATTATTACAATGGTCTCAATGGAGACAACAAGAAAAGAAATGTTACTTATTTTTAAATATTTTATTTTCTTTCAATATTTTTATTATTATTTTATTTATATTTTGTCTACACTATGGATGTTAGTCCAGGAGAAACATAATTGATTCCATAATTATTTTAGGTAACCCCACAGCCTGAACAGTCGGTATGGTTGAGCTAAGGCTTTGGGTTCATCCCATATAGGTCCAAGGTTCGATTCACGTTGGTTGGGTTAACCCAGAGGAGTCTTGTTGCGGGCTCAGGGCTTCTCCCCAAGGGGACTAGTTTCGCCTTGGCTCGCCCCACCACCACCCCAAGTCGGCCACAAAAGTAAGCCCAAGGCAAGGTCTAGTGGGAATCGTTGGGCCTTGGTTGGAGATACCTCCTGAGTATAAAAAATATATATATATTTTAGGTAACCCATTTCTCTCAACATGATTTTACTAAATTTATAGCATAACGTAATCACTTGTGTGCCTTGTTACTTAAGGATATATTTTACACAATGGATACACACATAATATAATTTGATGTTTAATTGATGTAATGTAATAATCTCTTTCCTTGTGTTGATTCTTGATTTCTAATGCCCACATGTTATAATTATATATTCAATGCCCAATATCATAACATTACTAGGTTATGGATGAATTGTTTTCCATGCATCTTTGTTTTGTTGAATAGTACATAATTTATCTTTATTTGTTGAAATTTGCATAATTTTAGTGTATGAATTGTCTATTTCCAAGATTTACATGAAAATTATTGTTTAATTTATTTCTCTCATGAAACTTATTTGAAATCTAGTCATTAAGGAATGTTGAAGGTAGTAATAACAACAATGTATATTGTTGCTTATGTTTATGCCCTTCAAAGTTCTATCTAGTGTTCTTGAGCTTCTCATATTCAATGTTGGATGTGTTTATTTTTTTATAATAACATTTATATTATAATTTAGGAGATCTAGGTGATAAAGAGACAAGCACAAATGAACAATATGCAATATTATATTTAGTTGACCCAAATGCTAATGAGTACATAGCCTTGCATCTATAGGAAAAGATGATGCAATCCACCTATGAGGTGGATTGACAAGTGCCCCATGAAGTGGCACAAAAGAGTAGACAAGTGTTTTATAAGTGTCAACCTTAGGAACACTTGGAGTGTGCAAACCAACCTCTATGACCAAGTCATCAACCTTTGTGATCATCACAGTTGCTCCCATCTAAATCCATATATTTTGAGAAGAACAAAGATAGTTCATTATGCTCCTACTCATCAATCTTAGCATCTTCATTTTTGTGATCCAAATTTATCATAATGAGTGTTTTAATGGCAATATCAATCACGTGTTCTTGTTTCATTCTTTTTTTTGGTTGATACATGTAAGGTTCATTTGCAAGGTTTGGTGAAGATGGTAATTTATCATGGTTTATTTGAATAGGTTTTTGGTCATTAGGTAATGTCTTATTCCTTTTAGCTAACTAGCGAGCAATGGCACAACATTTATGCTTACACTCTTTAGCACTTTTATTTCTTCTTGCATGATTTTCAATTTGAGACAAGGTAAGAGAGGGTTTCTCTACCATTGGTCTCTTTTCTTCCTTTGCATGAGGAACTAAAGGGACCATCAGGGGTTGGGAAACCATTGTATCCTTATGTTTATAAATGTATTTCTCTTTCGAAGGCACAAATGTAATTACACGATTGTCTCTTAGTATTTTAAATAATATTGGTGGAGGGGCTGTAGAATAAATTCCTTGTGTACTTGGGAGGATATCCTACTTAGACATGGATTCATCCACGAGCTATGGGGTGGGAGGAATAACCATAGAAGTCACAATAGATTGGTCATCCTCAAGTGGGATATTGCTAAGGGATAATTTTTCTATTTTTTTCTTTAAAATTTAAATACGACTTGAAAAATAAATATTCACGAAGCTTAACAGGTTCCATATGTTGAGGCCAAAAATAATCTAGTGAAACATTCCCACGAGAAACCAAAGCTTTAAACCCACTATGATGAATGGTGCATATTTGATTCACAAATAGGATATTTTTTCACTTGTGGGTTACCCACAGGATGACATTCATGGAGCATAGTTGTAACAAAATATTTTGGCACCCTAATCCTTTCTAGCACTTCTAGGGCTTTTCACCTAAAAGGAGAAAGAAGGGCCAAAATGGGCAATTGTTGCACTCAAAGCTAATGCAAGAGTACGTGAAATATGAATGAAGTATGCCAATGTAATGATCTAAATGTAATACACTTAAAAATTAAATGAATTACGAATGTAAAACCTAAGAAATGTAACTTGTTTGAAAACACATTGTGTAATGCAAAAACACCTAGAAATGAATAGTAAACTATAACAGAAATGGATGAAACTGAAAGTGTGCACCTTATATCTTGATGGAGACTGGAAATGATATTTGGAATGCGTTTGATCCCAATTTTTAGGCCTGGTGGGACTCATTTGCCATTCTGGACGAATCAGTCCTAGCTTTGGGAAACTATTCTGGAGCCCGTTTCAGACAAAAGGGTATCCAAAACTATAGAAAACCCAGTTCAGGCCTGGTAGTGGGACTCAGTCACCATCCATGGTGAATGATTCCACTTTTGAATTTCTAAAAAATCCAGAGGTGGAAACTAAATTCGTTGGTCTGCACTTCAACTCCTGATAGGTGTGCACCTCTTAAAGTCTAATTTTTGGGCCTGAAAGTGACTTTTTGTTGATATTTTGGTTTGGTCAACAACGATATGTCCTTAAAAATTATTTAACCTAATATAAAATGATTTTCAAACTGTCAAAGTGTATAAATCTACAAACACACAATGAAAGAGAAAGAAATGGTGAATGTTAGGGCATGGGGGTTTTCCTTGGTCAAACCCCTTTTTAGGTAACTAAACCAAATGAAGAAATAATGTAATGAAGCATGCAATAATGGAGTTAATACCTTGCCATGATGTTTGATCTTGAATTTCTATGGAAAAACATGAAGAATCTTCCCTTGAAAGTCTTAGGAAGCTATCTTGATGATTTACAATGATGAAACCCTAGCTTGCTTGACTTGAGAACATGATGAGTGATGAATGAATGATGATGAGTTATGAATTAGGTCAAATGAGAGGGAAAACCCTATATTTATACACAATTATGCCCTAATTCCCAAAAATACCTCATCACATGCCGACCTTAGGTCTTAAGGAATAAAAACATGAAAGAAATTTAAATTTATTTTGAATTTTGGGCCAAATGGGACTAGCTCACCACAAATGGTGACTTAGTCCACTTGGGTATTTTAAAGTGGATTTCTGGAATTGTGATAATTTAAATAATGTTTATCAGGTTCTTCTTCAACAAGACACTTAAGTGAGGCCTGTAAGTGTATAAAGGGGTCATTTAAAGCATAAGGTGTAAATATTGATGACAAGCCTAGGAAAGTGTGAAATTTTGTTACAAGACTTTATAACACTTTGAAATAGGTCTCGGTAAGGTTATTTAGGTGAATTATGATATTATGGTCTTAGAAAAGTGTGAAGATGTGTTACAACACCTTTACAAGACATCAATAAATGCATTTTATTCAATTTGAAAGGGCCCAAGACCTAATATGGATGTGTAAAACACCTCACAACACTAAATCATGGCCTTAATAAGTCCAATTCGCCTTAATAAGTCCAATTCATAATCAATTAATCCCAAATCAAGCAGGAAAAAAGAGATACTTTTTCCATGTCCACAATAGCCATGAATATCCTAGCTTCACATGGAATTGGTCTAACATAAATATGATGATGAATGATACATCTACTTGTTTTGGTCCAACTTTGAGTGGAAGAGTTATCGAACCTATCATAGGGCAAGCAAAACCATCATGACTTTTTAACCATACATTTGATTGTTCATAAGAGTCTTTATAGAATTCATGCACAAATAAGAACTTTGAACAATGATCACATTCTCTAGATACACGGGATCAATGAGTATCCCTAGTGTAGGTTTGCCATTAATATGATTAGTGATGTAGAGAGGACCATCTCATGCATGTAGATGAATCAATATGTGTAAAAGCAATGTTAGGTAACCAAGTGGTTCAATCACTATGAGGTTGGACATCTAATGCATTAACGACATTAGCTAGATCATCATCATCATCATAATGTATATCATCACAAGCTTTCACAAAGTTAGATGTATGATTTGGCATTAGATTTATGAAAATTTGTAAATTTTGATTCGGTTGAGCTATGGACTTCTTTCCTTTATCATTAACATTAGCTAACTAGATGTGATTAGAGTCGATGAGGTCTTGCACTTAATTTTCAAGATGCATACATCAATTTGTATTATGTCTAGGTGTACGATGATATTGATAAAATGCTTTTGGGTTAAAGCTTGAAGGTAAAGGTTTAATTAAATCCACAGGACGTAATTATATAATTACATTCTTACTTAGCAATTGTAACATGACTGGATGAAGTGAGTAAGGAAATTGGGTAAATTATCTATATCTCTTGGCCTAAATTGATAAGGGTTTGTACTTACAATAGCCACTTGTGTTTAAATGTTTTTAGTAGATTGAGGAGTGTTAATCTTAGTAAAATTCTTATTTTTCTTCTTGAATGGTTGACAATTGTTTTGAGGCATGGGTTTGGATTGATTGGCAAGAGTCAATGAAGGTGTACCTTTATATTGACTAACTGATATTTGACAATCCTAAAGATTCATACACAAGTGTGTAAAGGATGGGCACTTCATCAACAATATCTTGTCTTGAATTTTAAGTTACAAGTTTCCTATAAACACCCTTTGGACATCGACATCATGAAGACTATAGGAGATTTGTGAATAAAGTAATTGATATTGTCCTATAAATTTTATTATCTTTTATTTAGGTCCTTATTTTTAATGTACTAAATCAATTAATGTTACTTGAGGAGTAATGTTTTCTTGAAAATGTTGGAGAAATGCACTAACAAGTTCAGTGAAGGTATTTATGTAGTTATTCGATAATAAGAAAAACATTCCAAGGTCATGTCTTTCAATGATATAGGAAAGAGCTTATCTAGGAGATTATCTTCAAAAACAAATTCGCTACATAGTTTAGTAAAATCCCATACATGGTTGTTAGGATCTCCCTTACCATTGTACTTCTCAAATTGGGGTATTTCCATATTTTGAGGTATAGATGTTTTTAGGATAGAAATTGACAATGGGTTTTTTGTAAGATATTTTAGTGGTTTACCATTTTGACTTTGGTTCACTGTGGAGATTTGTTGTTGAAGTGAAGTCACATTTTGCAAAATTTGGTTTATGACAAGATCATTGTTTGACATGTTTTGAGAGTTTGGTGAAAACAGTGGGATTGTATAAGTGCTTAGTGGACTACTATGTTGCTTGTTTATAAGGGGTGATGAATATGGAGGTTTCATAGATGAGATTACAAAACTATAAGTATTCCCACTAGGAAGCCCTAGGCTTGGAGTTATACCATTGGTACATTGTGTGGTTGAAGCTACAATTGGTAGTGTGAATGTAGGAATAGAAGGTATGTTTGTGGGAAGGGAAACTTATTTCCCTCCTTGGTTTTGATTATTTATGAATGCTTGTTCACAACTAATTATCATAGGTATATTAGCATCTACTATATGAGCTACACTATACAACACCTCTATTGCTTGAGCATCATTGATCAACTTCCTAAGTTATCCATGATAGGCTCTATTTTTCCTACTAAAGACTCAATGCCTAGAAGTACTCTTGAAGGACCTCTAAATATTTTTCTAATTGTTTTAATTTCTCATTGAGAACATGAGAAATAGTAGTCTCTAAGTCCACAAAGATATTTGATTGTGAGGTTGTCATGGGTGTTGTAGGATTAGGAATGGATTCCAAAATGGGTTGGGTATTGATAATACGTTGTGTGAAAGATTTGTAAGACTTGGGCTCCACAACGGATGTAGTTACATGGTGGGATGTCATAAGTCTATAACTTCATCTCATAGGGGTCTTGGCAATAGAACAGTAGCTCATGAAGCTCATATGAGTTTCAAAGAACTTGGTTATACCCACTATGAGTTCACTAAGGTACAAAAATGTCACATCAAAACACACAAGATCCAAAATCAAAGATAAAAACCACACAAAAAGCATAGAGATAGATGTCTAATAAAAATTTGAGCCAAAACTAACTAGACTAAGGCACAAGGGCACCCTAGTCTGGAAACGTTTTTTGCTAAATTCAAAGTTTCATATCTGTAATACTATCTAAATATTTTTTCATGTGAAAGTATAGTTCTAAAAGTGAATAATTTTCTAGAATTTGACTGATTTATGATTATGCAATCTAAATACAAGTATGCAAGAAATTTTCAAAATGTTCAAGAAAAAATTTAAGATTCCAAATGTAATTTTAAGATCTAAAGTGCAACAATTTACTGGTCCTAATTTGTGAAATCTAAAAATGAAGATCTTAATGTATGTTTGTACTTTTTCACTTTTTTGAATTTATGTAAAATGCCTAAATGAATGCAATGAACACTTTTAGATTTGATTTTAGACCTAATATGATGTAATGTAGATTTATAAATGTAGTTAAGATGTACAGATCTGACCTAAGGATCATTGAGATTAATCCTATTTGATTTTGAATGCAATATGATATACATTTTTTTATTTTTCAATACTTTTTTACATAATAATTGATGCCTAAGTGATGAATGCAATAAAATGAAATATTAATCTTAGATCTCAGATGATCTGCTTCAAATTTCAAAAGGTATGTAATGTAAAATTAGCCAAGTTCACCAAAATGATATGGTGGGAAAAATGATTCCTCTAGGGTTTAACTAGGATTAATCACCTTTCACCTACATAACATTGAGGAATTGAAGATGGAAAAGGACATGAAATTAACTTGCAACCTAAAAGGTGAGTCAACCAATCCTTGATTTTTAATTCCATTTTAATTTGTTTGTGTGTGTGTGGATTTGGAAATGGATTTTTGATGAAATGTAATGATGCAACTAGCTAATTATGAAAATACTTTGTTGTGATATAAATATAGACAATCTAGAAATTGATAACCAAATTTAATGACTAGAAATGGAGAGAGAAAACACTTTTGCACCTGTGATCTATTTTGGAGCTTGATCTAGGTGGGAAGGGGTGCCAATGGCACCTTAGACTAGGGATTTGAAACCAAAATTTGACTTCACAAGCCTTAGGTCACTAGTTTGTGGCTTCTTCCTTTTGGGTCTTGTTGTCGGATCTTCATTAGTTATTGAGATAATTGAGTTTTCATATCTTGTCAAGTTGTAGGGCTTAAATGCATTTAAGCAAGAAAATTGGCTTCAATCTTATTCTAATGTACCTACACATTCGAAAGGAGAGGAATGGCTGTTTCATATAGGGGCTTGCCTCAGTCAAACCCCATGTTGGTATTTCTACCTCCACAATAGAAAAATTCATGATAAAGAGAGCTTATCTTTTTGAGGGATAGAGGCTAAATGATAATTGAATGATGAATCAACAACTCATTGCAAGTCACCACTTAGATTTTATCTCCTTGAGGGACTAAAGTCATGTTACACATCACCTTCAAGGCTTGATTACAATTTGGCTTGATTTTATTTGAATATCTGCAAGTATTAGTACTCACAAAAAAATGCATAAATATCAACAAACATACATAAAACTTGACATGATGCTTGGATGATGAAATGTTGCAATAATTTTGCAAATTTCTCTCTTGACTTCTCTTCAATTGATAATAATTTCTCTTCAATATTGCTTGATCTTGCTTGTTAATTAAAATTATGAACATGTTATGTATTTATATACAATTAAACTATTTCTTGAAAATTAAATATTGATCTAGCCGACAATTAGGATTTGAGTTTTAAATAATAAATTATCGACACTGACATATTTAAATTTGGGGGCAGTTTAAGAGGACAAGGGTGTAGGGAACCCTAGTCCAAATCCCACTTTTTTCTAGGAGCCACAGTGTTAGAGGTAAAATATTGAATGCATATTGGGTTTTGTACATTTTATTTTCTTATAAATGATAAATGGGCCATGGAATGCATAATTTTAGAAATCATGTGTATAATTAGGTCCAAGCACATAAGAGGGAAGAAAACCTAATGTTAAATTGTCAAAGGTGACATTTTACAATGCTACAAAAATAACATTACAATGAACACTAATTTATCCTATATATTAAAACTTGATAAGAAAATCCTTGGGATGATTAAATTTTATTCCAAAGTCTATTTTCATTTCAAGAGATATGTAAGTTCCTTGGAACTTTTAACAAATTTGGTACTATATGTAGTGTCAAAAAATATCATCATGAACATTTTCACACTTAATTTTAGAGTAATTAAGGATAAATTGGACTTGATATCACCTTGATCTAGTGTTGTGATGTGTTTTATACATCCACATTGGGTCTTGGGCCCTTTTTAACCTAAATTAACCTAACATTTTCTAACTTAGTGTTGTAAAGTGCATTTATTTACACCTTCACATTAAATTTAAAAGGCTTGTAAACTAAGGTGAACCTAATCTAGTGTTGTAATGTGTTTTTACATATTCACATGGGATTTAGGGCCCTTCTAAACTAAATAGACCCAAATTTTCCTTAATTTAATGTTAAAAGTATATTTATTTACACTTAATTTAATCAAAAACCTGACAATATCAATAAATAAGCTTAATTTACACACTTGTCGACACTTTAGCAATAAAAATAGGCCATGTGGGACCCATTTTCTACCTTGGGTGAATGAGTCTCATCTAGGTGGGACCCATTCACCACAAATGGAAAATGAGTCCCATTTGGCCTATTTTTGAGGTTTTAAGTGGGAAAATTTGGTTTTAAGTTCAAATTTCTTCTATGTCAACCTTTGGGATCAAATAAATGGTCACTTGAGTGCATTTCCTATATAAAAAAACTTTTAGATCATTATTTCATCAAGCATTCATGATATCAATTCAAGAAAGCAGGAGTTAAGGATATCAAGGCTTCACAAGATTATTAGGAGAGTTTAGAAGATCATTTCTAAGGCATTCAAGGGTAGATTCTTCATCACTTGTTGCAGCAATTCAAGATCCATTATCATGTCAAGGGTATCAAGCATCAAACATGTTATTGAGCTAGTGTTGTGATGTAGCATTAAAGATCCAAGATCAAGCATTGTTTTGCACCTATTGTCAAGATCAAGATCTAAGTCCTTCATGGCCATTTTATGTTGAGTTTCAGACTTACAAGACATCATTCAAGGTATCATTTTTCATGTTCCATATCCTATGTTTCATTTTTCATGTCCTTGTTTCATTGTTTCATCATTTGGTTTAATTGCCTAAAAGGGGTTTGACCAAGGCAAACCCCTATTCACTAACAATCAACAATTTGTTCTCCTCTTTACATGTGTGATTGCAAATCTAGGTGTCTTGGAGATTGAAGGATCATTGAATATTAGGTTGCAAGGGTGGATAAAGTAATCAAGTTTTCACAAGGTTGCTATCTTCACAAAAAGTCACTTACAGTCCTGAAAATCAAGGTTTCGAATCCGAAAAACAAAGGGAACAAAAAGAGAAAACAGTGAAAACCAGATTTAGACCTTGAAGTTCTAGAAAATCCAAACTGGACTCATTCTCCACAAGTGGTGAATGAGTCGCACTATAGGTGTTTTTCAAAAAAAATTGTAGATTCAGATACCCTTTTGGCATATTCTTGTTCCCACAGTTTTCTAGAATCTAGACTGATTCGTCCAACTTGACGAATGAGTCCTAGTCGACATTAAAAAAATAGAATTTATAGCATTTCAAAGCTCCTTCTAGTCATCTTCAGATTCCCAGCTGCAAACATTTCATTTCACATCTTGTTATTCTATTTTATATGCATTTTTAAGTCACTTAGTTCAAGTTTGCATCATTTTAGGGTTAAATGTATTTCATCTTGCATTCCATTGTCTTTTCCAATCCCTAGCTTGGTGGTGAACCCCTCATTAGTTTACTTTCAATTTGATAGTAGATCTCTTTCTCCAATTCTCATCATTTGATTGAGATCCCTAGGGAATCTTTGAATGTTAGTTGGAGAAAAGTGGTGTTCTATGTCCAAAACCATAAAGCATCCATTTTTCAACTAATTAGTGTAAAAAATATGCATCAACACCAACATTAAATATTTATCCCAATGTTATGTTGCATACAATATACAAGTGGCCCTAAGAATATCTATCCAATGTGGTATATACATCTCTAAGATGTGCCATAATTAAATATTTAGTTGTATATTAGTAGCATTAATATTACTATTATTTTAGGTGTACAACACAAGTTTCAAAAAACTAAAGATAATATAGACCCATGAAGTGTTGTGGTTTGACCATGTATCTCGATGTATTACACTTTGGTATGTAAATCTATCAAAATATGAGTTTGCACATATGAGCATGAAATATGTGCATGAAGCCATTTTACATGCAACCTTCATTCTTGTGATACATTATGGCATGGAAGGTGTTTATCTTGAAGTAATATAGTGAAGTTTCAGTTGCATAATATTATGCAAGGATCATAGCCAACACTAGATAATTGGGTAGAGTGGGGACTAGAAGACCCTCATCTAATGTAACAACATCCATATGCATGGTAAGCATAGGAATAGTAATCTAAATATTTCCAAGATGAAAGGTTGTGAATGGAAATCAATACCTTGTTAATTCAAATATTGCTAAAGATAGAAACACCATATCATATAAATTTATGGAATATGTTGACCATATATTTATATTGGTTAACAAATAATATTTATGTTCAATTCTAATTAATATTTTTGAATGGTTGTTACCATAATATTACAATTATCATTTTATCTAGTTTTCCTATTTTATAATATTTGTTAATGATTTATATCAATAAAATAAAATGACATTAAAAGAAGATTTATGAATATTTAGAAGGTTTGAATAAAGTGTGAGTGAGTTAAATGACCTTATTTATTTATGTTTAATGTTGATACTTTTCTTTATCAATTATGATAGGTTGCATTATTTACAACATTTGAGTGTCACCACCAAATCATCCTAGATGATAAATCTAGATAAAAAAAATAGTTCATCCCAATACTAAATGGTTATACATTTGATAACTTCCAAATGTACATCACTCTTATACAATAGGTTCCTCATCCACCTTCAATGGTTAAGCTTAATTTTGATGGTGCTTCTTATGGCAATTTAGGCCCCTCAAGTGCAGGTTGTGTAATTAGTGACATAGAAGGAAAAATATTGATATCCACAATAGTTAAACTCTATTAGTGGGTGAAGCCACAATAGTGGTTTACAATTTGATGGAGGAAGGAAAACTAAGAAAAAAGGGCCCCATGGCAAAAAAATTGGTTTTAGGGGTTCGAATGAACCTACAAGTTCGACTGAACCATAAAGGGGTTCGACCGAACTAGGGTTCGACCAAACCCATCAATCATGGGGCCCACATTTCTCGCCCTAAAAATAAAAGGGCAAATACATATTGAGGGGGTTTGAATGAACCAGGGTTCGAATGAACCCTGGTTCGCTAGAACCCCTGGGGGTTCACTAGAACCCCCCTGGTTCTAGCGAACCCCCCTTTTCCCTAATTCTTGACTTTGTTCACACAAAAAACCTAAATTTTTACGCTCGGGTTGAGGATGAAAATGGGGGAATCTTCACAAACCCAATTGGAGTCAGGTATTTAAACGAGCTATCCAATGAATATAATTTTAATATGTTTTGGTTTTATTATGTATTTGTTTTTTTAGTTTTATTAAACATAGGTTTTTCATCAAAAATGAAGGTCTCTATTCTACACATGTGGAAAAATAGCAGATTATCAAAAAAAAAAAATTGAAAAATATGAGTGCACCAGATATTGAAGTCCTTTATCCAACAACAAAAAAATAATTGAATTTTGATATATACAAAAAAAGTTACACGTTATACGGTCGCGCTATGTCTGAATTGTCATTGGTTTGACTTCAAAACTTGATTAAAGAAAAAATATTAAATAAAAAACTATATAACTAAGTGAAAGCACTAGATATCAGAGTTACAAATCTAAATTCGAAAGAATTATAATTTTATCCTTCATGGAAAAAAATTTATGCTATATGGCCACTTTTAAAATGCTATTTTTGAAAAAAACCAGTTTTTGTGGGAGATGGAAAAAGAAGTGCAATTTGATTCCAAAAATTTTGAAAAAAATATTTTTAGAATCTACAGACAAAATTTGATGAGACTCTAGTTTGCATCATCTTCAAATTCCTCACGGTTTAGCTGCTATAGGTGTCTGAATGTGAAGATTTAGTTAAAAATAAAAATTCCAGTGTCCAGTTTGGCCAAAAATTGTAAACCACTATTATGGGATCACCCTAGTTCTAATAATGAGGTAGAATATCAAGCTTTTATAATTGGGATTTCCTGATCTAAAAGAGAGAATTATAGAAGGGTACATATTGAAGGGGATTAAATGTCAATTATATCTACATTGAAGATCGAGTCTTCCTCCAATTGGAAACTAAACTACATCCTCTATGAGAATTGGTCTCTCTTACATTAGTTTAAAATGAATGATAGTGCTCATTGCTATAAGGAAATAAAAAATTAGTAGATTGCTTTTCAAATTTAGTCATAGATCAAAACAAAAAGATTAGATGTTTTAAATGTTCTTCAAGATAAAAAAAATAAAAATAGAATGAAAGCCTCCCTTGAATCCTCAAAGGGAATTAATTTTTTTCTAACTCTTTAAACATTTGGATGGAAGCTTTCCATGCCATATCAACTATGAAGCATGAGAGTTGTAGCCATATTTTATTCTTGATTGTGTAGATTTAAGAAGGTTGCAATTGTTTTTTTATGTTCATCTATGTCAAATGTTGATCACATTTATTTATTTTTCCCCTTCACCACCAATCATCCTTATATTGGGTGAAGGATTATGATTTTATCAATATTATTCTTTGTCATTGGTTAGTAATTGAAAGAAATTAAAGCTTACTTTGTATCATTAATTTGTTAATCTCATTGTCACCTTATTATACTTGTGTTATTCTCATCGCAACCTTGGTGGAGCTTTTGAAGAACAAGTGTATTTTCTTTCCAATTTAGAATGGGAACCACATGTTTTTGGGATCTCTAATTTTTTTCAATTATATCATATCTTCAACTAGATTATGAGGCTATTCAAGTAGTTACTAGAAAATAAATCCTTCAAGATCGCCCCCTATGTTATTTGATTTAGAAGTGGTGTCATTCCTTCTTCCAAATGATATGGACCTTCTCCATGACTCAACACTCCTCAATAATCTAGATTTTGGCTACATTCAAAGCTACCTCATCTCAAAAGAAAAGTTTTGTTTGCCATTTTGAAAAGGTATGATCTTTATCATGTCTCTACACTCATTAGGACTCTTTTTACATTAAAGAAAATTTGAAAGGACCCTATGGTTATTTTTGGCTTTAGTGCTATTCAATTGGGTTACAAAATGTCTACTTGGACATCATGGAGAATGTGGTGAATTATCACCTATTTTTGCATCCAAAGTGAAATTGACTTTTTTCTGGTCTTCATTTTCATCTAGATCATATTCCTCATAAACCCCCATCAATCTCTAGCTAATATTCTAGCCACCACTACTGAAGCTTTAGACTTTCCTATTGATTCTTCTACTAGCTCATCATTCTACAACAAATATTTTGTGAATGTTACTCAACTAACCTTTTTATTTTACTAGTTCTTAACCTTTCAAAACTATAAGGCTTTTTATAATCTTAATTTTAACCTTCCCCCTCCCTCCTCCCCCTTCCTTTCTCTCTCTATATTTAAACTATTAACATAATCTCTCTCTCCCCTTCCCTCCCTCCCTCCCTCTCTCTCTACCCTACCTCTTTGTATTAATATAATCTCTCCCTCTCTCTCTTTAACACTATTAACCTTTAAAAGGAATCATATAAATAGGAGGTATTTTCCACAGCGTGTCAAATTATGATATTGCTATCAGGATTCAACCATGTAGTTTTTCAAATCAAACTCATTGACTCAAGTTTCATGAGTAGTGGTTCACAAGAACCCATCTCTCATGATAATGAATGGTCCACTTAACACTCATTGCATATAGGTGATGCTCACAGAGGTGAAGCACTAGGCCTTATCGGGAGGTCACCCATCCCAGTACTACTCCAACTCAAGCACGCTTAACCACAAAGTTTCCTCCAAGGTTAAGCCCACTTAGCTTGCAACCCCATTTGCAAAACCTTCAACAAGTGTTGTGCCTTATGAACCATTCATTATAAAGCCCCTTTAGCTCATCAAATAATAAGTAGGAGGTATTTTTCCACAGCGTGTCAAATTATGATATTGCTATTAGGATTCAACCGTGTAGTTTTTCGAGTCAAACTCATTGACTCATGTTTCATGAGTAGTGGTTCACAAGAACCCATCTCTTATGATAATGATCATAGAGGTGAAGCACTGGGCCTTCTTAGGAGGTCACCCATCCTAGTACTACTCCAGCTCAAGCACGCTTAACCACAAAGTTTCCTCCAAGGTTAAGCCTTCTCGGGAGGTCACCCATCCCACTTAGCTTGCAACCCCATTTGCAAAACCTTCAGCAAGTGTTGTGCCTTATGAACCATTCATTATAGAACCCCTTTAGCTCATCAATTGATAAGATAGAGCCCCTTATAAGTAGGAGGAATCATATACAAAATCACCATTGAGTGAAAAGTCCAAGCCATGTCTTTAGTGGGAAGTAACAGCAAATTGTAAAAATGTATGATCTGATAAACAATATATACATATTCATGTTGCAAAAAATTATATTCAAAGAAAATTGAATTTGTTTTCGAAGTTTAACTTTTGAGTTCCGTATTCAATATTAAAACGCAACCAATGGTGGTCCCAAGTTCAACTTTCAAGTAGTTGTGAAGTGACGTCAAATGTTGTAGTGGTCATCAGCGTCAGCATCAGATCTCAACTGACATTGACTAAGACTTTGACACGTGCACCGTAAATATCAGTTTAGTCTTTGGAGTGGGCCTAACTATTAAATGCTCACGTAAAGTCCGGCCGAGGGTTTTTTCATTGGTTAAAAAAAAATTGATAATTGAGTTGGATGATATTTAAGAATGGTTATATCAATTTTATTTTATTTTATTTAAATGTCATTTAGTTCACTAAATAATTCATAATAAATATGAAGGTCGACATTGATCTGGTCATTGTAATAGGTAAATGTTCATGTCAAGTTGGGCTAGAGGGTTATCTTTGTTTTACTTTTATTGGTTTTCATTGAATATGAAGGTCTACAATGATTTGGTCATTGTAATAGGTAAAATGTTCACTATCAAGTTAGGTTGGAGGGTTATCTTTGTTTTATTTTTATTGGTCAAAATTAACTTTTGACTATTGATTTGGATGGTATTTTGAGAAGTTCTATCAATTCTACTTTATTTAAACATTATCTAGTTCACAAGTCAAATAATGAACAACATATTTACAATTCATCTATATCAAAAGATCATAAATTTTTATTCTGTTTTTATTTGTCAAGATTAAATTTTGACTATTATAGGATGGTGTTAAAAAATAGCCTACCAATTCACCAAAATGTTGTACTTTATCCTTTAAAATTTTACATTATTCATGGAATGTAATAAATTAATATTTAAAATAATTGTAATACTAGATCTATATTTCATTGCATTAGATTTTTTATGTATTAGATTATTCTTTAATAATGTTTTGATTAAGATGAAAACGAGAAGGGCCTATACCCATTACAAAAAGGTCAAAAAGGCCAAGCAAAAGGAGCTCACAAGAAGTGAGACAACCCAAAAACTAAAAAATAACTATATAGAAAACACTAGTAGAGAAACAAAGTTCAGATACAAACAGGGAGTAGCACAAGTCCAAAACTAGCTACTGATCACCCAGCAATTGAAGGCCCTTGATAGTCTATCATTTGTTCGTTAGGAATTGAAGGTTTTCTTCGAAGGACAAAGCCTTTTGTTTCTTGTTAACATCTTCAATAGCATGGGAGGTAGAACTTTCCACTTTCTTACCCTTCTTTCTGGAGCCAGATTAAGTAGCATCCAGAAGATCATCACCAACACACTTACCCTGATAGTTCTTGAGCTCTTGTTGGAACACCTGAATGGTGACAACAATGTTCTTCATCGTCTCTTTACTATACTTGACAATCTCCTACAGAATGTGAAGGGTTTTTTCCCAGTTACTTTGCAAGGTACCACCTCTTCTTGAAGTTTGTTTCTCTACTCAGAAGTCCCAATGACAAACTTTAGCTCCTCAACCTCTTTCTTAATATTAGCCCACTTCTTAAAAGTCTTATCTCAACTAGACAGTAAGTTCCAATGACCAGAGTCCTCTAGTTCACGCAACCAATCTTGGGTTTTGTTGAACACATACAATTCCAAATTATGGATCTTGGTTTTAGTAATGATGATTTGGGATAGGAGCCATTTCAAAATAGCATTTTGAATGTTTTTGGCTTGATTTATTTCATCCAATTTCAACTACAGGGGAACACAACTTTTGCAAACAACTAAATCTAGCAGAGTGTCTTTGGGCTCATGAACCTAGTTAACATTTAGGAGAGAGGAGTTTTGGGAACTAATAGGAGAGGTAATCAAGGGGAAACTGGGGAGATAAATAGTAGGGGGAAAATTCTTGTGAGAGACAGTAGGGGAGTTCATGGGAGTAGGGTACCTTGAGGAATTAAAGTTGTCTGAAATGGAAATTTGGGGAGGGTTGACAAACACCACATTATTCTTGTTGGCAAGGGTGGGGTGCTCTAAAATAGGAGTTTTACCTTTAGAGGCACAAGGAGGTTTTGACCTTGTAAATCTTGGTTGGTGGCTCGGGGTTGATAAATTGTCGAGGCTAGGGGGAGGGATCACCATCTAAAGGCTCAGAGCCTGCACTTTTGAGGTCCAAGGTAGAATAGTCACCCTCAAAAGAGAGGCAATGGCAAGGGAAAGAGCCATGTTATACCAATAAATCTTGTAAATAAGGCCTTGATGCAAAGACATATTCTTTCCTTTATCTAGAACAACATTAACAAATTGCTCAAGGGAAGAAAATATCCAAATAGAAAATTAATTTGGACGTTGTATAAAAAATGGTTAAGCATAGGGAAGAGGTGAGCATGAAAGCATTTAAATCTTCCCTCCAAAGTGGCATACCTCATGAGCACCTCAGCCATCTTCCAAATTCCTAGCAAGTCATCCCTGTTGAACCCATTTTGAATTTGGTTCACCTTCTCTCCTTTTTAATGAATTTATCCGTGTCCTTCTAGTAGTGACCCTTAGGTTTTATGGGAATACAAGCCCCATCCAAGGAGAGACCCACAACCACTGAAATTAGCTCCATAGAAACCATGAAAGAAAGAACTTTGACTTCTACCAATTCATCCTTCCAAGAATTGGTAAACTCCATGGATAAGTTGGGGTTGTGGCCTTTCATGGCCTTAATATAAGATGCAAGATTCCTTTTTTGAAGAATAGGCCATAAATCTTTGGCATTCCTCAAGTTCTAGTAGGAAGATGGTTCCTCTTAGACCAGATCCCCACCCATATTGTTAGTCATAATAATAAAAGAGTGAGAGCTTAGAAATAATCTTGGGAAACACCAGTTGCATATACAGTCGTAGGCAGAACTAACTTGTAATTAGGATTAGGCAAGAGGGAATGATTTTACTTCATGTAGTTCGGGTCGTACATATCATCATTATGAACCCAAAGGGGACCCATTTTAATCTCTATTTTGAAATACATTTTCTTCCTTGTTGATTAGCATTATCACATTTTTTGAGATCATTAAATGATCCTCCAATATTTTAATCTTTCCCACGAACACTCCCAAATTTTCCATCCCATCTGCCACCTTGTTCCCTTCATAGAACACTTGATTGATCTAGAAATTCCCTATATTCATGATTTCAAGGCGAGCCTTAGTGATAAGATCTTGAAAAGACCAGCATGGAGACACTTTTTCATTTAACATCATTATGGTACTATGAGAATCTCCTTCTAATGATGTGTTGGAGACTCCTCTGCTATTAGAAATTTGCAACCCCTGGAAAGCAATAACCACCTCAACAAATTTGGGCATAATCCATTGAATACATTTCTCTCTCACCACACTTTTATAATGAGTTCACACACAATCTTTTGGATTTATATGCCACATCTCATAACTATTATTTTTCTTTATTTGAGTGGGTGCAACCATATAATTTCATTTCCCAAGTGCATAAACTCCCACCTACTTTTTTTAGTTGGATTTATTGCACCTCTTGGATATATATCCCCTTATTTATGTTATATATATAACAATCGCTTGTCTTCTAGATATTAGTCAAAAGGAGTAATGTTCAACATCAAGTATTCCTTATAATCTTTTGTATGTTGTCTCTTGAGCTATCTTTTTAATATTTTTTTACATTATGTTATTTTAATCTTTAATCATTTATCAATTGAAGTGCATGTGATCTACAATCACCATAAGATCTCCTAGCTCAATTCTTATTTCTTGTAGAATATAACTAAAGTTAGATTTTCTTAAAAGCCACATACTATCAAGTGAACATAAAAATTGTGTCTATAACGGATAATAAATTAAAATTGGCATATAACACTATTTTCCTATTATAAGATTTTTTTTTGTTTTCACGAGTCACTTCAAGTTTTGAAAGTACATTAAATATATATATATAAATAATAGTATTCCTCTACCATATAATCTCTAGCATATTATTTATAATTTTTAAAAATAAAAAGATATTCCAAAGGGGCTAAAGCATTCCCCTTACCCATTTGAAATATTCAAAATGCCCATAACTTCTACAAAACTAATCAAGTTTGCATACTTTTATACATGCTGGAAAGTTAGTTTCAAGCCAAACATAGTGGACTAATCCATTTTTCTAGATCATCCACTAAAGATCAAGTAAAAAAATTCAAAGTAATTTTTTCTTTTTAAATATTTAGATGATAATAAATTTTATGTACATTATCAAATTTTAATAATATTATAAAATTTTATATAGTTTAAAATATTTTATTTTATTTTTTAACCAATTTTTTAATACAAAATATGTCCTTCTTGAAATACTTAAAATTACAAAATATAATGTTAAATTTAATATAAAAATAACATTAAGAATATTATCACAATTTTTTACCAATTTTTAAAGAAATTTTTTTTTTCAATTTTTATAATAAATTTTAATAATAATTATTTTCTCAAGTGATATGTAGTAAGTAATAAGAATATATTTTTTATCTAATAATGATTAAAACAAATATTTCAATATTAAAATTTAATATATATTTATTCTCTTAACATTACAAGGAAAAAATAGATAAATAGCAAACTATTTTTTATTGGTTGAATATACAATTATAAAAATCAAAAATAATTTTTGGATTAGTATAATTTTCTTATTTAACAAGGATTAATGATATGAGATCAACATTGATGATGTAGGGATAAAATGCACAACTTATGGTCATCTAGGATCTAAATAAAAATAAAATAATTTTAATAATCATTAAACTTTAAACTAATTTAAACTTACCCTTCTCCAAATAGATTTATGGCATCTTGTTCAAAATGTATAATGGTATAGGTGATCCATTATGACATGTGTAATACTTCCAAGTTATTTACTTACCTTATTTTCATAAGGATCAATTACATGTTAAGGTGTTCCCTTCAAGTTTGACTAGTTATGCACTTACATGGAATTATTCATTATCACATGTTTCTATCATTATAAGGATTTGACTAATGATTTTATGAGACATTTTCATTATAATATTGAACCAAAAAATATTGAGAACATAACATTTGTGTGCATGTGTTGAAGAGTGCATGATGAAAAGAAATTTATAAGAGACATGCATGGCTCATTTATTGTAACAAAAGGACCATGCCACTAGGCAAAAAACTAGATGATGGATAGTCTGTAAAATGATATGGCAAAAAGAAGTAGCAATATGTAGTTAGTATGCATGTCAAGGGATTGTTTAATTTACACTAACTAGCAAATTTTGTGGTTTAGTGGCAGATTTCATGTCATTAGTGCTTATAATGGAGTATATGATTTCAAATGAGTAGGTTACATTGATGGTATATGACAAGATTTTTGGTAGCCAAAATTAATTATAAACTATGTATAAATAGCTACAATGTCTACATAATTGGGGCCTTTTTTCACAAGGCTAAGAGTTTGGATATATAATACATTTACAAATTATGTCATTCTACTAATACAAATATTTATTCTCGCCATCATTCTATGTTCTTCGTGTGTGTTTGTGTAATTTTATTCTCATTGTGTCATTGTGCTACATATTTAGTATGCATGTCAAGGGATTGTTTAATCTACACTAACTAGCAAATTTTGTGGTTTAGTGGCAGATTTCATGTCATTGGTGCTTATAATGGAGTATATGATTTCAAATGAGTAGGTTACATTGATGGCATATGACAAGATTTTTGGTAGCCAAAATTAATTATAAACTATGTATAAATAGCTGCAATGTCTACATAATTGGGGCCTTTTTTGACAAGGCTAAGAGTTTGGATATATAATACATTTACAAATTATGTCATTCTACTAATACAAATATTTTTTCTCGCCATCATTCTATGTTCTTCGTGTGTGTTTGTGTAATTTTATTCTCATTGTGTCATTGTGCTACATATTTAGACATCCCTTTATTAGGGCCTCCTATTACAATTATTATCAATTAGTAAATAATATAAAGTTTGACTTGTGGAGTGGTGAGTGTACTACTTGATCTTGATGTAAATTTTTAGTTGAATAACTTTTTTACACAAGTGTGAGCATAGGGAGAAGTTAGTGTAAATGTATTCTAACATGTTAGTTATTTAATAGAAGGTATGGTAGTGTTTGTATTGCAAAATATGGGGTTGAGGTCCAAGAAGAAATGACAAGTAGAGAAAGGGTGGAAGAGTTGAAGGTCATGCTAAGAAACCTCTAGGAAAGAATAAAAGTGATGGAGAATTTTTCATGGAGAAATATAGACACAAACTAAAGTGATGAAAAAGTTCCTAAAGTGTGCATGGATGAGGTTGATGAGAATCTAGTTAAAAGAAATTATTATTGAGATCTATATCTTAGATAAGTGGCAAACTACTCATGGACATTTCTAGCTATTCATGGAGTTTTTTTCTATAAGATTTGATCAACTAGATTGTAGACCCAAAAAATTACTTTGAGTATGAGTACAGACAAAACTTGCACCAAGTAAGATTTATGTGCACCAAGCTAAAGGGACATGCATCACTATAGTGGGACTCAATCCAAAAAGATAGCAATTGACAAGGGATGGAAAAAATTTGTAGTTTGGAGGAAGATGGTTACTAAGCTAAAGGTAAAGTTCCCACCTACAAACAATAAATTGAGTTTTCTTAGGAAGTTAAAAACTTAATGTAAAAGGAGATGAGCATGTAGGAAGACACTAAGGGTTCCTACCAAATAGTTATCCACATGGGAAATTATGTGGATGGCATGGAAAAATTCAACAAGTATGTGAATGGATTGCACTTGTCCATTTGGAGTGGGCTTGCCACATGGTAAATCCCAAGTCTATGGAACAAATTTCTACCACATGTTGAAGGTAGAAGAGTAGTGAGTGTAAAGGTAGGAGATTACAATGTATGGAAGGGGTATATTCATGAAAATGAAAGGATTCATGATATGTGATGAGATGAAAGAACTAGTGTCAATGCTCAAAGGAGAAAAAATAACATCATGAGTAGATGGTGGACAATCCTATGATGAAAGGTTCTTCCTTTTGAGGGAAAGGATAAAAGTGAAGTATTTTCTAGAGCATGTTATATATGTGGGGAGAATGGATATCACTCATTTGAGTGTATAAGCATAAAGGAGAGTAATGTCATGTGTTTCCTTTATGGAAGCAAGTTTGCACAAAACCTCTAAGTGATATTATATAAACCAAGTGTCTCAAAACTATGAGCTCACTAAACCATGACCCCAAATTAGATATTTGGCACTAATTTTTTTCTAATTGGTACTAAGTTTTTTCAATATTAAATATTTTACAAATTAAACATGCACATTAAATATTTATATCAATATTACATGCAATGTACAAGTAGCCTCGAGAGTGTCTAATCTATGTGGTATCCACATCTCTAAGATGCACCATAATTAAATATAAATAGTTTTCCATTATTAGCATTAATATTATTAATATGAAATGTGTACAACACATCTTTTTTAACACCAAATATGTTATAAAACCCTAAAGTGTTGTGAGGTGACCATGCACCTAGATGTATTAAATTTTGGTATGCAAATCTATAAAACTCTATGTTTACACATATGTCTGTGAAGCCATTTTGCTAGAAACATTCATGCTTATGATGCATCATAGCATGGAAGCTATTTATGGTGAGCTAATATAAATTTAGTGATGTAAATTATCATCCTCTATAATTTTACACTAGTTTTAGCTCCCCCTTATGTTCCTGGACCTAATTGTGCTTTTAATTTTCTTATTTTATAATAATATTTGAAAAATCAAAGTTAAATTGGGAATAAGGATTTAATATTCATTTACTGATACTTAAGGCCCCAAAATATGTTTGGACTAGGGAACTAGCACCCTTTTCCAACCTATTTTCGGCCCAATTCAAATATGTCATTGTTGGCATTTTAACATTTAGAAATCCAAATTTATTTGTTGGATGTCAATAATTAATTTATGGGAAATTAAATAATTGCATATAAATACAAGTATTTTTCATCATTTGAAAGCTTGGAAATTTAGAGAGGTAAATTATTTGAGCAACTAAGCATCCTAAAAGCGATCAAGAGTATAATTAGTAAAATTATTGCATCATTATTTATGTCAAGCATCATGCTAGCAATGCATCAATTTTTCATGTGAGTTTGTTAATGTTTCACATTCATTTTTTTTGTGAGTACTAACACTTATAGTACTTCAAATCGTGCATCAATTTCTCCTTGAAGGTGATGAGTAAAATGACTCCAGTCCATCAAGGAATACAAATTTGAGTGGTAAGTTGCAATAATTGTCAATTTGTTACTTGTTTATCATTTAGCCTCTTCTCAATTAAGTGTAAGCTCTCTTTTACATCATCATAGCCATTAAGGAGGTAGAAATATCAAAAAGGGTTTTGAATTGGGCAAGCACCTATACAACACAACCCTTTCCCCTCTCCCTTGTGTGTAGGTTACAAATTTGAAGAAAATTGGAATAGGATTGAAGACCTAATTACTCAAACAAGCATTCAAGTTCTACAAGTCAAAATTTGAGGAAAGTGGAATTTAATAGCGATATATGAAGTTTTAACACTAAGAATAGAGGATAAGAGCCTATAGACAAGGACCAACTGAGATCTGAATTCTATTTTTGAGTGTTTGCGTTTCCAGGTCTAGGGTGAAAGTGCCCTTGTCAATCTATTTCAAGATCACATTTATATGTCAGGTTCCTTTTTGTTTGCACTCTACTCTTCTAAACTTTGTTTCTGGCTTTCAGTTCTATGTTTTCCTGAAATCATAATAGCTTTGCATCTTCATAGTTAGCCTAGGTTCATCTTCACATTGTCAAAGTAATTTAATTAATAGTAATTTTACCAATATCAAATCATCCCCACATCAAAGAACCAAAACCCTAATCCACCATTATGTCTCTTCTATTGAGGTTAGTAGCTAAGTGTGTGTTGAGATCATTTTTGTTTCCTTCCATTGTGATATAAGAGGAGGTGTGTTTTAGATCCTAGATCCCCTTTTCCTACATCACATTTTGGTGAACCCTGATGTTTGTGCACTTTAAAACCTTCTAAAATATTCATTAGGTCATGTTAAAATACAAATGAAACTTTTAAAATTTTGAATTTGTCATTAATGCATGCATAGTTTGATAAAAAATCATTGAAAAAGTAAAGATTTGCATAGTATTTTCAATTAAAAAGATAAAAAGTGTTAATTTTCAGTTGTTGCATGATAGATCCAATCAATTATTACACTATTCATGTTAAGGTCTAAAAATAATATGAAAGTGTTTGAATTTGTCATTTGTGCATGCATCTCTTTTTGAAAAAGGGAAGATTTACAATGTGTTTGTCATTTCAAAAGATACAAAATTTTAATTTTTAAATTTTTCAAACTACGCTTAGTTGATTATTGCATTTTAAATTTTGAAATTTACATTTGAAGCATATTGCATTAATCTAAAAATTTAAAATTGTATGCATAATTGTCTATTACACAACAAAATTAGGATTTTATGTATTTCTAGAAATTTGCTTGTTTCCATACCTAAACCCCTACAAATTAGGATCCTTAGAACTATAGCTCATTTCCATATTTTGAAATTAATAAAAATTCACATCATTGGTCTAGGGAGCCAACACCCTTGTCCAATCAATTTTAGCCAAAATTCATATCATAGTTATGTCTTTGTGATTGTTGTGCAGTTCTAGGTTTTTTGTTTAAAAAGTTATTTTGATTTATGTGACTATGATTTTTTACCATTCATTGTATGAGAACTAAATTATTTTTAATCTCATTACAAATTTATGAGCTTCGCAACCTAATGTCCCATAGCTAATACCCCCATGAGACGTAATTTCAAACTTATGGCTTCACATGCTACAATCACAACTAGTGTTGATCCTAATTATTATAACTCTTTCACTCAAGGTTTTGTGTCTACCCAATCCATCTTTGATTCTCTTTCAAATCCTACATTAAACCTATGTCATTGTCACAACCTAACATTTATGTGGATTTAGAGGTTTTTGTTGCTCATATCCCTAATGATAAACTCAAACAATTGGACAAAGACCTAGGACTTCAAATATTCTTAAGCATTGAACCTTTGGCTAGAGAAATGGTTCCTCTTTTGGATAACTTTAGGAGTTTGGTAAATGATTTGTAAGGGATAGAAGTATTGTGTATCCTAGCTCATATAGTGGATGCTAACATTGTTACGACAACTAGTTGTGCTCAAGCTTTAACTAACACTAAGAGCCTATTAGGAAATAAGTTTCCTCTCCTATAATAATGACTTTTATTCCTATCTTCACCCCTCTAGTCATAGCATCATCATTGCAATATATCAAGAAACATACCCATTCTCTGTAATTTTTCAAATTTTTGAAGTATTTCGAGGTTTTGGGTCATCGATCTAGTAGGTGGGGGGCCTAGCGGGCTCCCCCCTATGAGGTGCCTACTTCGGTGGAATAAAAAAAGTTGCAAGGTGTATGAGGATTCTTCCTCTTTAGAGGCTATTATTCAGGGTTCAGAAAAGGCTCCTCTACCCCCACCAATTGGTCTTGACTCATTTTTCTAAGGAGGATCTTGTATCCTATGTTGATAAGTTGGTTGGTGTTAGATATCCAAACACAATGAAACCTAGGGTTTTCAATCCTTTGAAGGTTTCATGCACTATTGAAAGATTTAAGGTTGATGTTCTTGATGATTTGATGGATGAGGTGATTGTCGGGCTCTAGATCTCTCTTGTATGTAAGTTTGATGTTTTTCAACCCAACATAGATCAAGTTAGGAAATGGGCACAAGTTATTTGGAAGCTCAAGGGTAGCATTAATATCAGTGCTATGATAAATGACCCATTTATTTTTAGCTTCATGACTCATGAATATTTGATAAAGGTTCTTACTGGGGGTCCATGGGTATTTGATAAAAAAATAAATAACTTTCTATCCTTATGCAAATGGAAGCTAGGGTTTGATCCATCGGTGAATCTTGGTTTTATAGCTCCTACTTAGATCTTCCTTTTAGGGCTTCCTTTGGAGTTTTGGAACTATAAAATTTTCCAAGTTATAGCTAATTCCTTTAGCCACTTGCTTGCAATAGAAAAAGTCACACAAAAAAATTCCAACCTAGTGTTTGCAAGGATTTGTATTAATGTGGTTGTTAATTCAATTTTACTTTCTTCTATTTCTCTGAAATCAAGATTCAGTTTGTGGAACCAAGAAATAGATTATATAAATTTAGGTTTTTTTTGTCATATGTGTAGGAAGTTTGGCCATTTAAGGGACTCCTGCAATAAATGGTTTCTAGTTAAAAATAAAATAGTGTATGCTCAATGGAATCATAATATTGCTTTGAAGCCCTTAACTATTGAGAAGGATATTTTTAACAATGTTGACATGGGGGAGAAGGATCTCATATTGACCCAAAAGCATCAAATGGGAAACAAAGGGGAGAAATTAATAGAAAGAGAAGATTATGTTTCTAATAAGAATCATGTTATGGTAGTGTCAAAAAAACAAGAAATAAGAACAAGGTGAAAGGTTTGTTGATGGTAAACTTTTGGAAGTTGATTCTCTAAAAGGTACAAGAGATTTAAGCAATGAGAATGGAAGGACTCATTCCATGGATCATACTCTATAAAAATATGACTTGCTTAAGGAGGGACATATTAACTCTCCCTCTCCAACTAGTATTGGGTGTTTAGAAGATGAAGAAATTGATAAAAAATTAAAAGGTCATAAATTGGATGAGGTTTCACATCCTAATATGGACGATATTAAAATACAAGATGTTGCTTCAAATAGTTTTTTTGGGGATCAAAATAAATCTCTACAAGAATCCCTTGCATTCTTAGGGTTTGGAGCTAAGTTGCTCAAAGTCCTCCTACGAAGTCACTTGAAGGTCTTCTAGAAGAGGAATGAACTCAAGTTAATGGGAAACCTAAAAAGAAGAAAAAAATAGATTTTGGGGGAGAACATAAGCAAGTAGCCATCATAGATGGAAACTTGAGCTCAAGATGCAGCACAAGATGTTGTTTTAGGAAAACAAAAAACTCTAGATTGCCTTTCAAGGAAAAAAATTAGAAGAAATGATAGGAACTGGAGGCTTAGCCTCCAATTGTCAATGTCAAGGTGATACTGATTTTTTTCTTGATTTCTATGAATTTGATATCTTAGAATATTCAAGGGTTGAATGGCCCTTTTAAGCAGTATATTATTAAATGTTGTATTGTTGATCTAAAAATTGATATTTTACTTATCTAGGAAACTAAGATGCAGTGACCTACTTTTGACTAGGTAGTTAAGAATATTTGGCCTTCTAATAATTACTATGTTAGTAATGTGGAAGGGGCTTCTAGAGGAATAGCTACCCTGTGGAACCCTACTAGGATTAAATGTGTCAAAGGAAATTATTGTAAAAATAGTTTGATGGCCTCTATGGAAGATCTGTATTCCTCAATTAAATGGAATTTGGTTAATATTTATGCTCCTAATTCAAGGGTCACAAGAGTTCATCTTTTGGATTCTTTAACCTCTTTAATCTCTGGTAGATAAATGGATCATTGGATGCTTGGTGGTGACTTCAACATTTCATTGTTTCCTTTTGAAAAATTGGGGGTTCTTGGATGATTTCTTTGATAGTATGGTGGATCTAGCTAGTTTTCTTTCCTCTCAAGGGCTCATGGATGTTGAATTGCAAGTTCCTTTGTTTACTTGGTCTAATAGAAGACAAGGAAGTAATTGTATTCAAGTCAAACTTGATAGGTTCTTGATTTCCAATAGTTGTAATATTCTCCTCAAGCAACTTACTTTATCTGCTCTTCCCAGAATGGGCTCTATTCATAATTTTATTCTTCTAGATTGGGAGGAGGTTGTGGTGAAAGGTCAATTTCCTTTTATTTATGAAATTATGTGGAATCCTCGCCCTGAGTTCAAAGAACTTGCTCAAAATTGGTGGAATCTCCCTTGCAATGGCACTTCAATGTATTATTTGGCTCAAAATTTGAGAAGGGTTAAAGATAAGGTACAAGGCTGGAATAAGATATCCTTTGGTAATATTTTTCACAAAAATAAGACCATTTCTACATATTAAGGAGATTTGATGAAGAATGGAGGAATGAAATAATGATATGGAAACATGTACTAAAGAACATGAGCTATGTATTGAATAGTCAAATCTCTCAAAGATGAAGGAACTATTTTGGAAATATAAATCTAGGATTCAGTGGTTAACTAAGGGGGATAGAAACACAAAATTCTTTCATCAGTCTACAATGAAACATAGAAAAAGGAATATATTAAGATCCTTGGTCAAAGAAGATCCAGTACCATCCCTAATAATGAGAATGAAATTGTAGATGTTGTTTATTTCTTTAAAGAAACTCTTGTTGATTCTAATCCAAATTTTTTAGGTCTAAAAGAGCTCATTCATGTTATCCCTAATGTGTTATCTGATCAAGACCTAAGGATCTGGGGAAACCTATTCAATTGCAAGAGGTTAAAATTGTGATGTTCTCTTTTGGTGCATATAAGGCTCTTGGGCCTGATGGTTTTCCTCCTACTTTCTTTCAATATTTTATGAGATGTTATTTCCATTTATCTCCTTAATGCAACTAGGGATTTCCTTAGATCAATAAGATTGTTAAATCGATTAAATTCTACCTCGTTAGTTGGGAAAAAGTTTGTCTTTCCAAAAGGTTTGAAGGCCTAGGTATTAGAAGACTTAAAATATTTAACAAGGCCCTTACAAAAATTGGATGGAGCTTCCTTGAAGGAACTAAAGATTGGGTGGCTATTTTGAAAGCTAAATATCTAAGTAATTTTGATCAAGGGAGTTTCTTGTATTCCTTAGATTTACCAAATGGGTCGGTCATCTAGAATAACTTGTTAAAAATCAAAAAATATAATCAAACAAGGGATTAGAAGGAGAGTTTGTAATGGTTTGAAGACTAGTTTTTGGGAGGATGTGTGGAACAACTATCATGCTTTATCCTCCTTTAATCAACTTAACCAAATAAAGGATATGCTAATCAGATTGATTGGTAGATACCTTCATGGTTACATTGAATGTGGAAGAAACAAACCAAGATGGAAGAAATTTTGGGAGCAACTAACAAGTGGAAGGATTCTTAGTGGTAGAAGACAACAAGGGTGGGATGCTAATATCTAGTTTTTAAGACAACAAATTGGTGATTGTTTATTTTTTTCTCAAAATAGAGAAGATGAATGGATTTGGTGCAGAATTTCTTCTAGTATTTTCTTAGTTAAGTATGCCTATGCTTTGATGGAACATCCTCTCGTAACTCCTACTAATTTTTATTGGAATCTGGTGTGGAATTCTAAACTCATTCCTAAAATCAATTATTTTTGGTGGGCTACTATTCATGGTAATATTCTTACTATTGAGATTCTTAACAAAAGAGGATTTCAATTTATTAATAGATGTTCCCTATGTTATGAGGATGTTGAGAACATTGAACATCTATTTTTCACCATTCTTTATCTAGAGAGGTTTTGACTCAAGTTTTCCTACTTCTCTCAATTGATTAGATCTTTCCTTGTACTCTTAAGGATTTTGTGGTAAATTGGAAAATTTGTCCTTTCTCTCACCCTATTATTATAGATTTATGGAGAAAATTTCCTCCTTTTGTTTCTTGGGGATTATGGAAAGAGAAAAATAACCAAATTATTAGAGATTAGAAGAAAAACAACATGGAGGTGTTTATGAGAATAAAACAAGTACTTGAGACAACATAAATGTAATGAATTATGGGTTTTCCAAGGTGATGTCGTCTTATGGAGAGCTAAGAATTAAGAAAAATTGGGGGATTGAGAAATATTTAACTAGGATTAATTGGTTAAATTTGTGTTGGAGGAAAACTAAATGGCTACCTCTAGAGGAGGGTGGATAAAACTAACTTTTGGAGGGTGTTCAAAAGGGAATCCAAAAATGGATGTTGTTGGTGGAATTATCAGAGATCATAAGGGGAAACTAATTAAAGAATTTACAAAAAATATAGGGATTTGCAGTAATAATATTGTAGAATCCACTGCTACATGGTGGGGAATAAAGAGGATCAAAGAGTTGGTCTTTAATAATATTATCATTGAAGGAGATTCTAAGATGATAATTGATATTCTTAAAGGAGATTCAATGACACCTTGGGTGATAAGAGATATGATGGACGAATATAATTTTTTTATAGGGAACTTCCTTTAGTCCACTACTATTCACACATACAAGGAAGGTAATATGGTTGCAAATGCAACATCTAATGAAGTTATTTCTTGCATTCAAAGGGAATATTCGGGATATGATTGTCTCCCACCAAAAAATAAAGAGATAATTTCAAATGAAAGAATTGAGACTAAATGTGGTATTAATAATTGTAACAATGATATTTGATAGGAGATTGGTTATTAGGAGAAATTTGGGGA